>VUQS01000296.1:25889-36650 GCA_015108495.1 Heterochromis multidens | reverse complement strand
TGGACTTCACACTGTGTTTTTCTGGTAGATATGTGATGACCCTTTGCCTTGGCCAGGGCCTGCTGTGTTTTCCCATTTGTCCCTCTGTGTTGTCTTGCAGGTTCCTGGTAGGCGGGGTTAATCAGTACAACTGGGTGCACCTGGCCAGTCTCCCTAGAGCATTTAAGAGCTGGCTGTCTCAGCCCCTTCTCTCAATTCACCCAGCACCATGTTATTTGTTTGGTTGGCTTTGGCCTGGTTATTTTAGGTTTTACTCTATACAACACTAAGCATTCCAGGTTCAAGTCCCGGACGAGCCCCCAAATTTGTCACAGTCTGGCTTAAGGGCCATGACAAATGATGGGAGAGACCCCACTTGAACCAAAATTTACCAATTTATTAACCAAATAAAATAGAAACATACAGTAATCCATGAGGTTTGCTAATTAGTGTTTTCAGTGTGTCAGTAGTTGGATGGGTGATTGAATGTTAAGTATGCATAGTGTTGTATGGTGTAAAACCTAAAATAACCAGGCCAAAGCCAACCAAACAAATAACATGGTGCTGGGTGAATGGAGACAAGGGGCAAGAGCTGAGACAGCCAGCTCTTAAATGCTCCAGGGAGACTGGCCAGGTGCTCCCAGTTGTACTGATTAACCCTGCCTACCCGGAACCTGCAAGACAACACAGAGGGACAAACAGGGGAAAACACAGCAGGCCCTGGCCAAGGCAAAGGGCCGTCACAGATATAGTCCAGCTGTAAACTTAATTTATTAGTCATTCTATAAGGAAGCTTTAATTAAAGGTGGCAGACAAATGGCTGAGACATTGTGCTGTGCTGACAGACTTTATAAAGGCTTTTACAATTTCACACTAACTTAGACTGGAGGCACTTGTAACTGATGGGAGATAACTTAGCCAGAAAATGTCAATTTAAGATTATTAAAGCAAGGTGAAGATGAAAGTAAAAAGAAACTTTTAAAAGTGTATAGATTTTAAATTTTGCTTTTACATGTCATCCACAAGACATCTAAATAAATAAATGAAATTAAATAATACTAAAAACACAAGGACAGGGGGGTATGAAGGACAGATAATGTCTCCGAGAGAATGTGAAGATAGTCTTAAGATTCTGTCTTGAACCATTTGATAGTCAGTGACTTAACACTGCAGTGTTTGGGCCATACATCTTCTAAGTCCTTGGATAAAATGACAAGCACTCCAACAGAATAACAAAACTAAGACATCAGTTTCAGTATAATAAAAATTCAGAATAATAAAATTGCCTCTGGTACAATTTAAACAAAACACTAACATTAAAAGCCTGACAACTATTTATACTATTTCCTGTATGGATGTTGTATTAGATTGCAATATTCTACAGGTGGCTATCGTGTCTGCATCAATACACACTGTGAGAGCCAAGTCAGACAAAATGCCAGTAAAGAACACTGCTCGCATTTCACACGACAACAAGCCAACACAAAACCTCTGCCCAATTGATTGTGTTTATGCATCATATACAGTAGTTTACCAGCTTTTAAAATGATTGCTTTTAATTTTCGTGCAGTCATGATTTCCCGATGACGAACTGTAACATTTCTGGTGAGATCTCAACATTTCATCCCATATGACCAAGTTTGTGAGCAAATATTGGCAGTGAATCATAACAGTGGTACTTTCCTTTACTACTATTTAGCTAATGTTACCAAGACATGGTGAACACAGTAAACTTTACACACAGAGAAAATTATCAGCAAATGTTCAACTTAACTCAGGTTTACCTGTGCCACGCAGATGGCTTACCTTAACCAGGCTGGATCACCAAGGTAACCTAAACGCTGCTCTGGAGCAGGTTAACTTCAGAAGATCAGACCAGCAGCTCAATCCTGATCAAATTACTGTCATTTTTCCCACGGGACTGACAGAAAGAGCATCAAAAATATTTGCAGATCAGATTTTAAATGTGAAATCAGAATTTGTGTGTAACTATAACTGCATTTTCCCAGTGCTTTGTTCATAATTATTATAATGGAGTTTGTAATTATGCACTTGTGCTTCTTTCACATGAAAGTGCTTTTTGCTGAATAGGTAAATCTAGATCTATCTGAGCGTGCTCTGTGATACTAGTTATTCAGAGCAGCTAATGCTAGGCTCAGTAAAGCCAGATGAACCTAAGAGAGTCAGTCCACGATGAACTTGCAGGCCCCTGATAAACATTAACATGACTGCATTTCAAACTTTATCACATGTGATGTCAAGTATTAGGAACACTGTAAAAAGCTCTACCTATTATCTGTTGTTTCCTGGATATTTTTATCCACTTACAAGGTACTTTAGGTACCAAACTTTGTATGTGTACCTTTTACTGTAGCTAGTTTTCTTGTAATGTTTTACATTACTAAAGAGTATGTGTGTCCGGTTTCATGCGTCCACTTGCACAGTAGGTGTCTGTATGAGTGAGTGTTTGTTTCTCTGAGGAATATGTCGTTCTGCTGATGCCAAATTCCACAGCATCAGCAGAACGACTGGTCTGCAGTACTCGACATTTCCATATCCAATCACATTCAGACTATAGTATTGCAGAGGGGTGCAGAATTTCACCAAAGGAAACAAGACAAACCAAATATAATAATTATGTGCTTGCCTAGTGAAGCCATATGAGGGGGTCAAAAACTGCTCTAAAATGAGATGTAAGTTGACACATGCATAAAACATAATGGTTTCCTTTTTGGCGATTAAAAAATACAAGCTAGATGATGTATGACAAAGCCCCTTTCAGCAGCTTTGAGTCTGTGTTTTTAAAATGGGCCAAGAACAATAACATGTTTCTTCCCAAAGATATAGTAAATCCAGCTATGTGGGCTAGGGAGGGATTTCCCCCCCCCCAACAACAATCATTCTCCTACATTTTTTTGACAGATTTAATGTTTGAATCACTTAAAAGGAGGGTTTTGGAATAACAACAAGCCATGGGAGTGAGGCCTACAATCCTCATTTATTCAAATGTGCCACTTTCCCCCAGCACATCTGAATAATGGCACACAGTCTGCCAGATTGAATTTTTGATGATGAATAAATAATGGATGTTAGTGGATAAGTCTGTTAATACATTAGCCATGAGTTTGTCATAACTGTTTAATTGGATAGCAGCAATAAATACATTTCTGCATCTCCCTCTGCCTCCCTCTGTGTCTGTCTAGTCCTGGATAGCGTTCATGCATCCAATATTTATTTATTTTTTATCTCTCTCCTAAAACTGTTCTCACTTCTAATGCCTTTTGTCATCATTATATCATTCACCTAACCTCTTTCTTGGAGTTTTCTTCTTATTCTGCTGATCACAAATGTAAAACCTAATCAAATTTCTGTTTTCGTTGACTGAAAATACTGTCAGCGGGAACTCTTACTATTCATGAGTGATACTGAAGATACTTTACTGCTGCGGTCAGTATCATCCTTGCAGAAAATGTGACATACATTTTAAAGGAAGGGATTGGGATTGGCTTGGTGCAGGATCTAATTAATTCTCATTTCTTATTATCTTGCAAAAGCCAAGTCCCTGAAACTAAAAAAATAAAATAAAAATATGTCAGTGTGTGTGTGTGTTTTCTGACACATTTAATTGAATGGATAAGGAATTACATTTTCAAGCCAATTCATAAGTCAAGAATACTACCTAATTGAAACAAGGTTTTCTCAGCCTCCATCCTTGTTGTCAATTAATGCCGCTATTAACCTTGAGACATCTGATGGTGCATGGCCCATAATGATGCTATTATGTTTCCTCCGTTAGCTTAAGCAAGTCATCAGCAGGTAAATATATGAAGCCAGTTTGTTGCGGAATTGCCTTTACTTGGCTCAGAGGAGAACCAATAATGTGATTTTGGAGAGACTTCCACATAAGAGAGAGTCAGAGAGCAAAGTATCTCGATCACATGTGCTCTGGCAGTTCAACGCGGGATAAAAAGAGCCCCTGCACACTAGCACTGGAACAGATGACACTCTTTAGCATTGCTATTTTAAAAAAAATCAGCTGTGGCTTGCTCCCAGGCATTCTCCATATTCCAGGAGTTTTCTGTGTAATTGTATGCTTATGTTAAGACTGCATTATCATCATCCTACCATCCTCTCTCTCCTATGCTATTTTTCAGCTCCAGATCCAATGGCCAGTAGATTGATTTCCTCATTAAACTTCCCTGTTTATCATAAGTTATTTACTGGATTTTCAAAGTCTACTGAATTTGCTCATAATTCACTGTTCAGGCTGCATTCTTAGTCAGAAGCATCAGAAAAGAAAATTGCATGCATGTGGGTGATTTATTTATTTATTTATTGCTTCCCTGCGCAATTATATCTAATCGTTGATTAATGATAAGGGAACATCAAGCAAAAAAACAAAACAAAAAAAAGCCAATTATGTTGTGGGATGTATGTTCCCTCAAAAGAAGGCCCACAATCTCACATTTCTATTTTATCAAGACTCTAGCATCACATGAACAGAGCTCTTTAACTCTTACATTGAAATCGCCAGGAGGAAATTGGACGCTTCTCACTACAGATATAAAGATAGAGCCCAATCTGTCAGTGAAATGAGCCCGGCTAGTTGTCCATCGCGATGACTGAAATCTGTAATTCATGCACACACTGTAATGCTCTCATCCCTCACTCCACCACTCATTTCACTTCCAGCTCACTCTTTCCCTTCCATCTCCACACACCTCTCATCTGCCTCTCACAGGTGATTTCCAATGCATTTTTAATGTTGAATTAGAAGGGAGGTGAATGATCAGCTGCAAATTAGTGATATTACAGTCTCTCAGAATAAAAGAAAACATTTTCTTTCTTTTAAAGTGTTCCTTTTTTTATCTGCATGACTTTTTCAGAACATGTGCTACATAAACACATAAACCTGCAGGACCAGCAAAGTCCAACAGATGTACATTTCGTGCCATTCCCTGCCTGGTTTCCTCTCTCCCCAACTCTTTCTTAGGCTCTTAGCTCTTCTACTGTAAAACCCTACCCATCAGGTCAGTTTGTTGACAGATCTGTCAATACGTGTTCTGGGAAGTAGAGAGTAACCTTGCCCTCCTTCATAATGTTCACCACTCACATTTCCTTTCCTCACAACTGTTCAGAAACATACAACAGGGCAGCAGCATCATCATGTACGCACGTTGTGCTTGCCCACACACATTTAAGGACATGCAAGTGCGCTGAGTCACGTGCACCTTCGGGCATACACACTTGACCTAAAGCATATGTAGTGCACAAAATCAACATAATCACCAGAACAATGAATCAATTAGGTATAGTTACTCCCTATTACAGCTGTTTTCCTGCATGCAAGTGAGCCCTTGGTGATGCTTTGGGGCATCTGTGATGAGCCTTGTAACAGATCCAAGAGTTGACTGTGTAGAAAAAAAGGCTGTGTTTCCCCCCAAAAGCAATGTGTGGTATATCTGATAACAACCCTTTGTTGATGGTACGTGGGATTTTGAGCAGCTGGAATATATCTGCGATCTTGCAAAGGTACATGTGCCCCCAGCTAGCCCGCTGTCTGCGCAACACTGATCTGGGACGGTCTATGATTCATACTCTCCAACCCTCCTGTGTCATTTTTACTCCACTTTGGGTTACACTTTTGTTTCTTTACCCTAGGTCTTATTTTCAGTCTTCTTTATCAAATTCTGTTTTCGTTTGTGTTCCCGTCCTTCCTGGGCAATGCCTCTTTTTCTCTGAAGGCCTTCTTGGCCAGCTTGCAGCACTAGAAACCTGAAATATTCTGTATATTCATGTGAGTAAGAAATATGGAAACTGAGAAAATAAGAAAAGGACATAGAGAGACATACAGGTCAGATAGTAAATACAAATAAGGGATGAAAAGCACATGGAAAAGCAGTTGTCATGTTTAACCTTCTGACAAGTAAAGTCCTGTCTTCATAGAGCTATGCATCCCAGCAAACATTTCTATTCTGAATACCCACTGGCTGACCAAACATTTTGGATCTCTAGTCTTGTTTGAAAAACTGTGCTGGCATTCCAGAGATTACCTGGCTTTCTGCTTGATTTCCTTTTTGAATATTGTCTGGATTCCCTTCCTGGACTTACTACCAGTTAGCAGTTTGTTTACAAAAATGTTTCAATATTACCACTTTGTATCAGAACAAGAGACAATAAACAAAGAATTACTTATAAGAACAGTAGGAAACATGAGAACATGAAACGCAATCATGAGATGGCATGGACTCATAATCTTAATCCTACCACAAAGCAGCCAAATGACGATTTCACCATAAGATTGTACAGTCAATATTAGCTATTTGTCAATATATCAGTACTGGCATTTTTGGCATTTTTGTTTTATAACAGCACATAAATAAAAACTGATTGCATAGTTGTCCACCAGAGGGCAGTAGTTCCATAGTGCAGTGGTTTACACATTTGCTTGCCCCGCAAAAGGTTGCTGGTTTGGTTCCAGCCAGAAACACAAAATCCCCTTTGGGCTGGCGTTAGGAAGGACATCTGGCATAAAAACTCTGCCAAATAATAACATGCGGAGCTACCCGCTATATGTTGACCCCTTGTGGCAAGGGAGCAGCCGAAAATAGCTTTAGTTGTCCACCAGAGGTCAATCTGCAACTTCTCTGTTTGCAACACCACAAACATAACAACTAGCTAATCTGAGTGGAGTCGGGCAGAGCGTAAATGAGTAATATGCAATTTGTTGTGGCAAATGTTTGTCGTGACAGATTATTTTTAAACTGCATTGTCACATTATTATCATAAGGAATCAATACACATAACAAATGTTAGGGAAATCTGTTTATCTGTTGTTTCATGTGTCAACAAATATGGGTATGAAAAATCCTACATCAGTTAGGCTCTAATTGTTGACACTGAAATGGAAAATGGGCAAACTGTTGTGCACAGTGACAACAATTTCCCCACGTAACACAAAACAAGACTGGAAAGAAATTTCCGTATAGAAAAATGTACATAAATGTTTTTTTGTTTTTCATAAAATGTGGACTGGGCATTGTATGGCTGTCATTTTGTTACTCGAGAAGTTGTAAATATCAAAATATATATTAAAAAAAAAACATACATCTGCTTATTTTTCATAGCAATATGGTAAGCAATATTTCGGCCACCTCTGGCCTCCTTACATATTACCACCCTTCAGTTTTTTTTCTGCTGAACAGTGAACATTTCTGTTGCTGTCACCAAGGAGTTTGCTGGGATGCTACACAAAACGGATCTGTCTGTGGCAGAAACCTAAACAAAATTGCATGCTGCTCCATTACGGCACTCAATCACTTTCTATGAAAAAGCACTCTTCACTTATATAACAACTTGACAGTAATGGCTCGTTACCTCTTTGATCCACCAACACACAGAGTCCTCTCACACATTCATACCTTCATTCTAACAATAGTCCTACACTCCTGTGAACCACTTAGGCTTTGAACCCACAATTCAACAATACTAAAACAATGGAAAGCTTCTATAGCATATGGATGTGTTTATAGCTGGAGGGGAGCTGATATTGTGGTGATAAAAAGAATAAAAACAGAGAGAGGCAATTAGAAAAGCATTTGTGCGAGAAGAGACATGCCCACTGGAAGATGAAAAACAGCGAAAAATTAAGGCTCTGAAATTTATTATAGTACATGCACGCCAATTTACAGGGGGTGTTGTTTTGAAGAGCAAAGTGAAATCGGTGACACTGAGGGACTGTGTTTGTTTTTTTTTGTTTTTATTCAATAAATAGAATAACACTCTATCGACGCTGTACCCACCACTCAGTTTAAAAGGAGCAATGGATTGATAAAAGCAAATCAACACACGAGCAAAACACGCAGAGACCCCACACGAAAAAGTCAAACTATAAGTACTTTTACTTACTGTACAACTCTTAAACACCTGCTGTAGCAAACACACACACACACACACTGACATGGCCTAATTTGATCAGTCTCTCCTGTGAGGTGGTTACAGTACAAACAAAAGCGCCCACACACAAACTACAAGAAAGAGAAAGCAACTTGCACATTATCATTTGAATTCATGAGCTGAAGTTGACTGAAAGCAAAATTTGTACCTATTATTGCATCTGCATTGGTGACGTGACAAATAAATGAAGCCCTCTGGTGTCAGGTGTTTCTTCGATGCCAGCCAGAACAAGGCAGGGGAGACAAAGGCTGAGGTTGTTAGAGTTGTAGTCCTGCCACAGCAAGACCCCCCACAGGGAAATCACAGGCCCAGTGATCCAGGGAAGTCTCTCTGCTCTGTTTTGCTCCAGTCCACATGGCCTCCTATACCTCTGGCCAGCTCAGCAGGTTCATTATTTCGACAAGGGTACCCACAAAAGCATGCAAGCCCACATCTCTCATGGAGACAGCACACATTTACAATCTTCACCCCTCAACATATTGTTATGCTGATAATATAAAGTATCACGACATGACTGTATGAAACATATACTTCACATGTATCTGCTTATACTGGAGCATTTGTTATTAGGGCTGAACAATTAATCAAAGTCATGATATGAAAGGCTGCAATTTTCAAATTGCAAATGCTGCCCTATTAAATATAAATAAGCTGTAGCAAGTGAAAGTTTAAGCTATGATGACAACTGCAAATTTTCTCTGTTATAGTTAATAAATGTTAATTCTTTGCATATCCTAGCTGTCATCTGGCTAGTATGCTAACTCCAGGAATGCAGGCAGTTTTAATTCCATCATTAATTAGGAGTAGGGACTGTAGATACAGCCACGACTCTCTTTTAGTTATGTTTTTGGTCTTAACAAATCCTTTGGGAAGTATCTGACTCTTTCGAGGCTCCATTCTCCACTATGTTCATCTATATTTTCACTCTTTTTCACTAATTATGGCTTTTGGTTTTAAGGCTCTACAGAGAAGAGGAGACTAACAATTCTCTGCATTGATCACTATGAGTGATAGGTTTCACTGCCATTTGATGGATTCTTTTCATGAAAAAAAAAGATTAATTACCATTTTTGCACATAAGCACTCATGGCAGTTTCATGTGGTTGTTTGTCGAGTGTAAATGACTGACAGCGTTGTTTGATTTTCTCAGTTTTACACACATTACTGTTTTGGACACATCACATGAAAGCTATAAATCTGGACGTGAACCATTCAGAGCTGTAAAGATGCCTGCCTTTTAATTGTGTGTAGTACTGCAACATTTGCATGTCTTCAGTTGGATGTCAAGATTGCTATCAGTTGCCACTAAGCAGCAGTTTGTCATTATTATCATGAGTAGCTACTCTTCTTGTCTCATCTTGTTGTGCTGTTATCCACAAATCTAAAGGCACTTTGGAACTTCTTCATTATATTTGAATACTACTGAGCAATGTCAAGTATGCAACTACTGTTGATGGACACATCTTCTTCCATTGACCAGAAAATCATTATTGCTCATAAACTGAGGTTAAGGTGCTTAAAAAGAAAATCACATATGCTACATATTCCATTAGTACATGAGCAAAATTACTTTGTGATTGCATTTAGTTTAGGGCAATTTAGTTTAATGTACAGGACGTTGTTTCGAGAAAAAAAACATTTCCACTATGGCTGTAGGCGTAATTATAAGATACAATGAAAAAGCAGTGTGTACACGAAGTCCTACAGAGCCTGACTCTTGTGCCACAGTTGCGTGTGAGTACAAAGCCTAATTAAGTGAGTTAGTGCAGTTTGATAAATACCAGCAGAGGTGTTGACATAATTTCCGAGCTGAGTTGCTACTGAGTCTGTTTTCGATACTCGTGTGTGATACACGTGTGTGTGAAAAACTGTGTGTGTGTCTGTGCATATGTTTGTGTGTGAGTGCTGCACATCATCCTCCTACTTATAGCTTTCTGTCTGATGTTTTGGAGATACATAGAATTCCTAACTCTTGTTACACATTTTGCTAACTCATCGATTCCATTTCTTGACTCTGTTTGTGTTGGTTGTGATTCTAAAGTGAAGCTTGGGCTGTAAAAGCTGACAAACTGTCAGATATATTCCATGGTTTTCTAGTCATACACAAACTGTTTTTTTTTTCAATGCCTTGGAAAGTTTAGAGTTCTCAGAATGTTATTGATTATCTCCAGCCCAAGTGGGCAACCCCACTGGGCCTAGCTCCCTTTAAAGCTATACTGTGTGCGTGTTTCTGCGTCATGTGTGGTAAAGATGAGAAATATACAGATGCATGGTACATACAGTATAGTTATATATGCTGTATGTGTCAGCACATATGTGTGCACCTACATCACACTATGAAATTGGTTTGTGGTTTCAGAATGGTTTAGGAATCATAGCACAGTAGCAGGTGTAGAAATCTAGCTAACCTTCAAAAAGAAAATCTATATTGGTGTTTTTTTACGGAAAAATAAAACAGGCATTCCTTATTCCAATGTTGAAGGTACAAAGTTAAAAATGTAGGACTAACACATAACTTAAGACAGGAAGTTGATAAATCACAATTTCACCAATTCATTCCAGCCATGTAAACAAATAGGCTAACGATTCAGGCTAGTGGCCTTCATCGGAGCACAAGAGAAAATGGAGCTCAAGTCATTTAGATCTAACACTTAAGCAGGTCATTGGCTTCAAGAGTCACATGGTAACAAGTCATGTTTTTCCTATAGTTTGCACAGAAGAAGCATTTTAAACTATAATCATCCTTCAGTCTTTTGGGCATTCAGTATTTGAACTGCATGCTGACCAAAATCCAATATTCTGGGGATGTGCATTCATTCCAAAGGC
>VUQS01000296.1:2688-14480 GCA_015108495.1 Heterochromis multidens | reverse complement strand
TTCTTTTTTTTTTTTTTTTTTTTTTTTTAAATGGAAAGCCTTGCAAACCAGTGGCCCCATTTCCCAATATAGTGACAGCTTTTTCTCTGGCTTGTGTTTACAGATGTAAGAACTAAACACGTAGGCTTCAGTATCACCTTCCATGCCTGCAATTACACCTTGAAGGTTATTTATTTCCTGGAAAGATAGGAGGATACCTCATTTTAACATTTAACCTTACAATATCCTTAAGCTGTGGGTAGCTCTTGGGTAGGAAAAGATGCCCCACTAATTTTTATTTATTTTTTTTTAGCCCCTGAAATCTCCTGTGAGTATAATCTGCCCAAAGTGAAAGAGACATTAAATAGCACAAGGATTTTCTTAATACTCAAGGGTCATTACATTTGAGAAAAAAAATGATTCTCTTTTAATGTAGACCACCCACCCAAATCTCATTTTACAACATGTTGTGACTTAAGTGAAAATTAACTTTGCATGGGGGGTGAACTGGTGAAGTCTACAATGATGCTAAATCAGGATATATCTCCCAAAACAACAAATGGCTGAGAGTGGTTGCTCTTATTCCATCCATGGTATGTATAAAAGGGAAACACTCAGATTTTTATTTTATTTTAGGAACATAGATTACAGTTCTCATCCCCAATATAGGACACACAAACAGACATTTGGTATTTCTGGAGCCATTTTTATGTGCTTCTGTTTAAAGTAGTATATGTTTCTTGGTAGTAGTTCCACTATTAACACGTTTTTTTGACAATCGGGTGTAGCCTATGAGTCTTTTGTGAGGCTGGTGCCAGAGCATATGAGCTGGACAGGTAACCAACTTTGCCGGGGAGGGTTCTGTCCAAGTTTTCTGTCCAAAAAAAACAAAAAAACAAGAATGAACAAGGAGAAAGTGCATTCATACTGTCACTTAAGTGCAATTGTACTTGCACTTATGCACACTATGTCCACAAAACAGAGGTTATAAACTAAAATGCACAGCAAGACATGCTAAATTTATATTTAAAAACTACAACTACAAGAGTTGATCCTATATGATTAATAAACCTATACACCTTTACAGGCTACACAACAAATCTATGGATAAACAAGCTACTTTAAACCACATCAGAAACATAATTATTACCTTACATGGATAGTATGCTTATAGAGAAATGTAGCCACAGTTATAGAAGTGCAAAAATATCCGTTTTAGATTGCAGAGGCAAAGCAGGACATAAACAGGAGAGACGTTTTCTCTAAGTGCAGAAGTGGATCAATGAATTCACCACACACTAGGACAGAATATCTTTAACACATTTAAATTTGTTTTGCAATTTTTGAGTGAGGTCATGCTTTAAAACCTCACTCAAAAATTGAGAAAAGTGCTGGGCCACATAACACCTAAAGGAGCTGCTCGATCTTCCCATGCCATAAAGCTCCCAGGCGCACAGTTTTTTTGGGCTGATGTTAATACTAGAAGAGGTTTGGAACACTTCGGTTACCAAGTCACTTTGTGGTTGAGTTGGTGTGATTCCTAAAGACTTTCCTAGTTTTCACAATTTTTTTTATACACCATGCTGAGATATGCCAAGTTTTCAGCTAATAGCTCTTTGGGAATCACATTGTTGGTGCAAAAATACTATTTTATGCCTGTTAAACTGTTTTATTGTTAGTATTTTTCACGGATTCAACTAAAGAAATGGGAACAAATTAAGTGTGTTTGTGACAGGCAGCAAGTAAAAAAGTGCCTAAAGATACAGCTTAAAATTGGTTTATTGCTAAGCTGTCTGTTATGTGTAGACACAACACTGGTTCATCCCTTGAGTTTGGTGCCTTTTTTATGCTTGAATGATTCATAGGTCAGTGTTAAGTGGCTTAGCAAACAAAACAACATTCCTCTGAAAATGGTCAGGTACAAGGACTGGACTGAAAATGAATGAAAAAGCACCCAATGCCCAAAGAAAAACTTTGAAAGATCTTCAGAAAGCTGGAGAACTATTGCTTAAGACCACTTTATACAATTACAAGAAAGTCTGGCTTATTGGAAACAAAATGTAAAGAAATGAGTGGTGTCTCAAGACTTGTGCACAGTACTGTAAGGTAGTGTAGCTACACACATCGGGGAATGTGAATCATTTATGCAACACACTACACAAACGAGATGTTTGTCATAAATTTTTCATATCTATGGCAGCTACTTGTGGCCCAAAGGCTTTTGGTTTACTCAGTTTGCTAAGAGTTGTAGTTTTCTATTTTGCCTTTCAGTTCCAACCATTAAATTAAATGCAATGGACACAGTACTATATTATTCAAAGCTAAACATGTCAGATTGCTTTACAATAGGATTTTTACCAGTCTAGAAGGCATGGGTTCTTGATTGACTGGGTCCAAAATGTTTCAACGTCTTAGGTGGTGAATGAAGTTAATTAACTTTAAGCAAATAAATGTATAACTTGTGTAACTGTTGTTTCATTACTTCACACTGAATGTGCTCTCTTTGGGTTCAGTTACTTGCTTGTACAAGATGGTTTGTTTCCCCTGAATTTCTTCTTCTTTTTTTTATATGTACATAGATATTCTGCTAAATAAATATCTATGCTTATACAGTAATGACTGTCAGTCTGGTTTACTGTGAGGTTAAAATGGAAACATTATGAACATAAAACAGCTTATATCCTACATCCACTTTCAAATTAATCTGAAGATGTGCACTGCATAGGATGCTGATGAAATAATTCAGTTCAATTCAAGTCAAGTCAATTTAATTTATATAGCGCCAAATCACAACAACAGTCACCTCAAGGTGCTTTATACTGTAAGGTAAAAACCCTACAATAATACAGAGAAAACCCCAACAATCAGACAACAATCAGATGAGCGAGTACTTAGTGAAAATGTGAAGGAAAAACTCCCT
This sequence comes from Heterochromis multidens, assembly GCA_015108495.1. Classification (NCBI taxonomy): domain Eukaryota; kingdom Metazoa; phylum Chordata; class Actinopteri; order Cichliformes; family Cichlidae; genus Heterochromis; species Heterochromis multidens. Next base: position 11,581 of record VUQS01000296.1, on the reverse strand, counting down.
TTTAACAGGAAGAAACCTCCAGCAGAATCAGGCTTAGGGAGGAGCAGCCATCTGCCGCAACCAATTCTGGGTGAGGGGAGGGAGACAAAAAGGGAGTATATATGCCACGATGTTGAGTTTCTCTTTAGCTATTTCCTGTTTTCTTTTGTAATCATTGGTTATTGCCTACTGCCAGTTCTACTTCATTCCTTTAGTAGTTTTTACACTTCAGTTAGTTGCACTTCTGTTTCCAACCATTTTGTGCCACACCTGTCAATAATTAGTCTCCTAAGTGTATATGCTTGCAGCGTTAATTTGCTAGATCATCTTGTTTCATTGCTTAAGGATTATTTCTTGTTTTCCATGTTCCTAGTGTTCTTCTTGTTTCCTTGTGTACGCTGCCTTCTGGTCTGTTTATTGGATTTTGACTTTTGTCTTACTCCTAAATACATGAATTAATAATAATAATTTTCTGTTCTGTTTTTTCTCATTTGATCATGAAGAATCAAATCAGGTTATATAACGTGTAAGATATTTAAGAATGACTCATGGAGTGCCTCATGGAGCTGCGTGTCATTTGGCCTCATGGGAACAACTGGCCACCTCTCTTTGCAGGACCATCAAAGTCGAGCTTCGTGTCTGATTACACAGCACAGAGGACAGATGCTTATCTGTCAGCTGTGATGTTCAACATCTTGTAGCTCATTACAGAAATAGTTTGTTCGCTAACATAAGTTGAATGCTCTGAAATTTAGTTAAATAGCCTTGCAGTCATTCACCTTGGGATTCATTAGCATAATACCACCTTTCATTGATTTATTGGGGGGTTGTTTTGTTGTCCTTTTGGATGTGATGGGCCTGATTAAGATGGCCCATGTGTCAGTTCTGGCCCTTGGGCTCTATTTGATCAATGTGTGTTATATGTGTTCTAGCCTGTTGAGCAAATATTTATGCAAGTGATATTATTTAGGTCCTACAAAAAAAAACAAAAAAACAAAACAAAAACAAAAAAAAAACTAAATACATAAAAATGTTTATTTCATGCAGATCTGTTTATAGTCTCAAAATCTCATAGGTTATTAAGGACAAATGCAATGTGCATGCAACTGTGGCTACAGCATGTAATCTGGATTTTAAAGTTTGTGATCATCATCAGAATTTTTTGATGTTGCACTATGTGACCGCAGAGCTCTGGAAATGAATCAGCTGTAGTTTGTGCGAGAGAGTCTCTCCTGTGTCGATATGCAGTAATGTGTATGAATTACCAAGGTAGAGAGATGAAATTCTTCACTCAGCTCGTGTCAGTGCACTTTCAGGTGAAACCAAAGAGCCTGAACCAAAGAGAAGAATGAAAATGATATATAATAATCATAATATCACAGTCTTGCTGCTTGAAATATCACAGCTATTGGGGATGATTGCAGATAGGTCAGGACAGAATGTCAACCTATTGAATTCATTCCTGGCTAGAAGGAAAGGTAAAACAGTACCTTGATTAAAGAGGGGTATGTGGGTTGAGTGGCCATGGATGAAAGAGGATCCAACTCTTTAATCTTTTGGTGTAGAAAAAAAAATCTATCCATGTACAAATACTGTAAATTACTTAGGTTGGAAGCAAGCCAAAGGTGAAAGGATCTGTTCTCCTAAAAGCTTTCGCTGTTGCTAATATATTTGGGGTTGTATCTATTTTGAATCCCCACAGTATTATATTTAATACTGAGAAATAATCTCAACTTTTTGAATAATTTATGCTTCGCTGTTATTACTTGTTTGTGGTTATACCCTGCCACCAGTCAAGACCACAGTATTTGTTACTAGTAGCATGATGGTAACGTAGACTCTAGTTAAACAATGAAGAAAAATGAAATAACCTTAATGACCTCTCTAAGCTTAGAATCACACAGCACAGAAAATGTAGAAAATTAGTTGAATTAATCCAGTGAATTTTCTCTAAGTGGCCTTTGCTCTGTCCACTGGAGCTAACAAGTCCAACACTGTCTCATGGAAGTTTGTTATAAATATTTAATGTACTAATGCTGTTTAATCATCAGCAATTATTAATCTCTGTCTCTCTCTCCTATAATTTGCTCTTTGTCCTGTCTCTCTCTGCTCTCTTCTCTTTTCCATCAGCCCCAACCAGTCACAGCGGATGGCTGTCCCTCCCTGAGCCTGCTTCTGCCAGAGGTTTCTTCCCATTAAAAGGGAGTTTTTTTTTCCCACTTTCACCAAGTGTTTGGTCATTGGGGGTCGTATGATTGTTGGGGTTTCTTTCTAATATTGTAGGGTCTTTATCTTACAGTATAAAGCATTTTGAGGTGACTGTTGTTGTGAATTGGCTCTATATAAATGCAATTGAACTGAATTGAATTCTGTTAATGAATATGGATACTAAAAATCCGAAACTCATCAATACAGCATTTTGGAAATATGCACACAATTTATTTGTTACTTTTGACTGTTATTTGTTACATTTTCTTTGTGAAAAAGCTTCATTTCATTCTTTCAGTTTTGTATATGGACACAGATTGTAGTTTAGTGGTGGTTGTAATGTAAACTGTGGTTAAGTGATTTACACTTAAGCTGTGATTTTATTCACTTCTACACATGTTTTAACTTGCTGTGGTTAGGTTGAGGCAAAAAAAAAAAAGAGAGAGAAAAAAACCCCCACCCTGTGTTTAGTTAGGTTTAGAGACCAAACTAAGGCTAATTAAAAGAATGTGGATTGGCTAAAAATGCTATTTTTATCACATTTCTAAGCACCCTTTTGGGGTTGCCTGGGTAATTAAAATACCTGGTGCTTACATAAATCACACTTCTAATTAAAATATGTTCTTTTCAAAAACATGGCAACTCTTACAGGACAAGTTGTGTCCATGTACATGAACAAATAGCTCACATTTTGTGACTATTTGATAACACAAATATTAGGCCAGAGTTATAGGGAAAGCCTCTGCCTATACTAGTAAAGTTTTGATTGTTTATACGTTTGTTTTTGTTTGTACTTGCACGAAATTAACATTAAATCGAAACAGCATCAGCGGAACTGGTTCCTGCCAATGCTACATGTGCACCCACTACTGACCGGCCACTTGCTCATAGTTCTCCCTAAATGTACAGTCTTCTTCGTCTTTCTCACAATAAGGTCCATATGGCTCACACCACATCACTCCATCAAGCTGTCAATCTCCTCCCTGTACTCAAACCCCTGCTCAGCTCTCCTGCAGTCATTTGAGTCATTCTGTCGAAGACACGATGAGCCCTGGTCTCATTTGAAGTCTGCAGTGTACAGTGTGAACATGAAAGGAGACAGGAATTTTTCCTGTGGGGCTGCAAAGCTATTTACCAGCTGTTCAGGCACACAGTGGTACAACTGCAGACACCCAGGTCTCCCATGTAGTAAAGCGTTATTATTGTGTTTCTGGATACTGAGGTTAAAACTAACAAAAAATGAGTAATAGCAGTATACTCATAGAGGAAGTAGGGACCTGTTTTGAATTGGTATGACAATACAAAGTAAATCTTTCAACTAATGGGAGATATGTGTTTATCCAGAGCAGCTTAAATAAATTGCATCAGTGTGCAGCTTAAACAAAGATTACATTGTATATAGCAGGTAGTACTGATGAAAAAAACTTATTAAAATAAAGCCAAGTAGCATAGATGCTTATCATAAATGCATGTACTGTATGCTGTATTGCTTTATTGTGCAGAGTTTTACTGAAGCACTTTGACATTTTTTGGTGATGTGTGTACTCAACAGATTATACCAAGAAAAGGCAAATTGGAAACAAATTGAACGGGAAGACTTAAAGGAAGAAAGAAATCCATTCTACATATAGAGGTGATTACAATACTCAGGGAAGATAAAAGATGCATTTCAAGTATCAAGAGCAGATGGAGCGGCTCCCATAAACTGTCTCTCGTAGCACTTAGTTTATCACGGGTGGGTTACAAACGGCTCTGTCCCCTTGTTAAATGCTTTCTTAGAGGGAGAGAGTGAGCATACATTGTGTTATCTCATCTACATTTCGCTTTCTGACTTGCAAATACTGTCATTGTTTTTCTCATGAGAGCAAACAAAAACAAAATGGGATCTCTTGCAGACATAAACCCAAGTAGATCAGGTGACAGTTGTACTCAGAAAGCCACAATATCCATAGTAGCTGCTATTTCTTGATCAGTCCTTCCCTGCCGTCCCCCAAAGGAGTATAAGAGTTGCACTGTCATTGTCATTGTGAATTCTTAGATGGCTTTCACATTCCATGTAGTCATTTGATTTATTGCTATCATAAACTACGCTTTACAGCTGCTTTAATGTTTGGGATTGCATACTGCATACTATATATACTGCATGCTCGTGCACTGCCTTGCTCCAAAGTTTAAAAACAGAAAACTTTAATCCTTATGTATGCAGATTTACTTGAGGTAAACAACACTGCCAAACAATGCCAAATATATCTTGCTTAACTCTCACTTTGTATACACTTCATTCCACAGTGGGAAACTCGGGTAAAGGAGTGGAGAAAATGATCGTCTACTGCTGACAAGGCTGTTACACAGCCAAATTGCTATAATGTACAGTCTCAAAAATGGAGTAGTTAAATTAAAGACTATAATAAAAAAATCCAGGAAACAAATTGTTTTGTAACTGAACCAAAAGAGAATACAGTCACTATGAAATAATGAAGCAGCAATTATCCAAGTTAAACAGTATATAGTAAAATACATATACATATATATGTTTAAAGGCAATTAACTTAATGGACATAACATAACCACATCACCTAACTGGTTAGTGAAGGCCTGTTTTGAAGCCTTGGTTTTGGTGATACCCGACACAATGAGCAATTAGACTTTTTACAGTCAGATCTTTTTTTGGAACGTCTACATTGGCTTCACAATTCAGATGTGGGAGCGATGCCCATGTACTTTTCACACTTCATACATCTCCATACATACAAAAAGTGTTTAGGCTCAATAAATAGTGTAAAAGTAATAGTCTCAAATACCACTACAGCAAACTTCAATTTAGTAATTATCTATACCGGAAGGTAGGATCTAGGTATAAATGATAGTTGGTTACATTATACATTAGGGTTGCTTTATAGTCCAATCTTCCCACCCCAGGTTAAACAGAAGCATGCACACTGGGAGTTTATTTCTCCCTTCCAGCATGAGGAAACTTTTGCACATCAACATGCATGCTGACTGACAACGCTGCTTAGCCAGTCATTAAATATGTGACTGGATACCAGCTGAACAGCTATAAAGTTATTAAGTCATGAAGTCATTTAAGGGCTCTTTAATTTTTCAATTAGATTTATAGTTTCTACTAATTCATAATTTTTTTGTTTTTGTTTTAAATGCCGTGCTCTGCATTGCCTCGTAACATCACACTGACAAAAACGCCTGGTGGAAGAAAGTTAAGAATGACATAAACGAGCATCTCCACAGATGCAGTCACATTACGCTCTGATTTAAAAATCAATCCAGCAGTCAGCAATATCCTCCTCCTGTTTTCTCTCATTTAATGATGATTATGATGGATCCATGTAACCGCTCCACACACTCACACATTAACTTCAAAGTGTACCGAAGTTAAGGTGTGAACTTGCCTGTGCATGCCCAGACATGTCTGTGCTGCAAGTGTAGTACACAGTACGTGTGGAGGTGTAACATGAAACTATGACTTTGCAGATTCAATTAATTATGAATCTCAGCACAATGACAATATTAATTTAATGTCTCGATGGGGAAACTAGATAAAAATCTCCTTGATTGATAAGCTATCGCCATTACCTTACCTTATCACCATCGTCCGTCCCTGACATCATTGTCCATCGGCACAACTCTATTATACATGGTGAATCTCTAAAGCCAATTAATCTCTAAAGTTAATTAAAAAGTCACATGATTACTACTTGACTACTATAGTATCTTTCTAATAGATAAACACAAAAGACTAAATATTTTGAAAATAACAAAAAGTTTGCACTGTATAGTTTACTACCACGTAAAGGCGTGTTACAGTTTCTGTATCCTTGAGTATGCTAGGGTTTGCGTAAATTTCCTGATAAGTGAGATTGAAGCTCTGTGAGGATGTTTGTGTCCCTGCTAATTTTTTGTGAATGAACCATCTACACATGCACCCTTCAGATGGTCTTCTATTGGACTTCAAAGAACTACAACAGGAGTGACTACTCATCTGTGGTTTCTGCAGCTGTTTGTCCCTGTCGGCAACTGAGTTCAATCTCCGCTTTAAGGGTTAATAACTTTTGTGATACAGAGAGATCCACAGCCACTAGGCACGCTTTATGCTTTGGCTTCTTTTTAAAGTAAGTTACTTTCCAAAGGCCAACAGCAGGAGTCTGCTAATACAGGCACCACTGTATAGCAAAAATAAATAAATAAATAAAATAAATAATAATAATAATAATAATAATAATAATAATAAGTCCTGAATATGTTGAAAATCACAAAAGATAAACTGTTCCAAAGCGTTTTAGAGTTTGGCTTTGAATGAGGCCACACTCTCTTTGTATGTTTTGTAGCAGGATTAAAGCTAGGCATCCAGAAAAACATTATTTCACCTGCCTTTCCTTTTTCTTTTTTTTCTTTTCACTTTTTTTTCCTTTTAGAAAATAAGTCTCTGTAAGTGACAAATAAAATAAGAACACCTAAATGACAATAATTAGTCATAAAATTACTGAATGAATGTATATTTTAGGTTAAGGTTTACTTAAGTTCTATAATCAAATTGTTCCATACAATTTGTCATATTTTTATGCAGAAAATTTCACTTCTTGTTTCCAGTAGTGTCTTCCTGTCTTCTTTTCTAGTTTGTGGTTGCCCAATTATTTTATACTGATTTGTATCAGTGATACAACTCAGTTTAACCCATCCCTTATCATCCTCCGATTACTCCAATTACTGGTTTAACAGTATAAGTCATTACATATTGTTTTAGGAGTACACAGAAAATTCTTTAGGATAGCCCTCTTTTCTTCAGAAACACACCTACAAATACATCCACAGAGACTGGCCCCTTTACAACCATGCATTAACCTGTCCCACAACTGACTAATCAAGAAGCCTTAAAATATCCACTAAAAGTCTACAAAGTCAGCTACCTCTATAAAGACTCCATTAATATTTCATTGTACAGCTTTTTGATGTAACTTTGAAACCAATTTAATTTGATTAAAACAAGGACACTTACATGGCAATAACAACAAAAATAACAATGACATCTGTGCTGTTTTTGCACAACCTAGATCAAGGGCAAAATCACATCATCAAATCAAAAAGGATACAGAAAAATATACAGAAAACAATCCAGCACCCAAACAGGGAGTCCAGTAAATAAAATAGTCTGATGCATGCAATGAGCTGCCTTGGGACGGTGAAAATCAATTATGTCGGGGGTCTGTTGGGTGTTTGGGGGGGATGTGTGCTGTTGCCTCCTGATAAGAACATTTCTTTGCTTGATTTGGTTATGCCAAGAGAAGATTATCGCCTGGCAGGAGCAGCAGTAGGCCTTACTCATTAAGTGGTGGGTTATTGCCAGTGCTCAACATCAGAGCCAAGGTTTTAGTACATTGTAATGGGGGCTGGGTAAACACTCAAACACACTGGGATTTTTGGCCTGCTTTAGTTTTGCAAAACTAAATTGCCTGCTTATATCAAGGATTAGTTATTAACCTTGATCCCAGTGGCAGAGGTGACCTCATCAGATATGTAGTGCTTGGACATATAGTGACATTGCAGATAGCATAGAGACTTTACAAAGGAATGAAACAAGGCATCTTTTATTCTTCAAAAGAATGAGACACGGGTCATTATATTGGCTTGGCTGATACTGTTAGCCATTGTTTCTTTTTAAATGATTTGTGGGATTTGGGGATTTTTTTTTTTTCTACACCAGGGTTTATTTGAACTAGCAGAGAATCCATGGATGAATCACACTGCCAAACAAGCTGTCCATTTGTGGTTCAAGATGATAATTGGTCTCACATGAGCTAACAGTAGCTTAGTGATACTTTTCTGTCAATTAAATCATTTCATGTAAACACATTCTGGCCTTTCTGTGCTATAAATATATACTCTAAGGGGTGCAGTGAGCAAACTTCCCCCAAAGCTGGCAAACTAAGTGCAAAACTTGAAAATATTCAAGTCACTGTAAAAACTTTGTAAAATTAAGCTGGGCGATATTTACAGGTATGTTCCTGGCCATCGAACATGTTTAGTACAAAAGTTATAGCTGCATTACACAGGATCTCAGGAATAAAAAAGTCTGTCATGTGTAATTGGTGTATGTGGCACTGTGCTGAGCCACCGGGACCCAGAGTAAATATAACCTGACAGTGTGAAAAAAGGGAGAGAAAAGGCCCTTTTGATCCCTTATTCATCTCTACCCTGTCACTGATAAGGCTGGCGGGGTTGGACGATGGGAGGATGATTTTCCCTGAGGACAGCGAGATGCAACACTACAGTGTCACAATACAGACTTGAAGAGGCAGAGACACACGGGGGGCAAAGGGACATGACTGAACAATAATGCTAGAACAGGAGCAATTATTAAAGCATTTTCATATGGAAACAGAGGGCAAAGTAGGAAATGATTAACTACCTTTCCTACTAAACGAAGTGTTTCACATAGTGGATATATATGCTTAGAGCCTCGGCTGTGTGTATTCTTTATGCTAACTGAAGTTAATGAAATACATACTCTGAATCTGAAAATTTGAAAGCAGTGCTTTTGTCTTTTTCCATGTGTTCAAATATGTTGCCCTCAGTCTAAATGAGAATGGGAAAACTTGAGTGTGTGTTAAGAAAGACAAAAAAAAGTACAGAAAGAGAGAGAAAAACAGAGAAGTGGAGAGACACAGTTGTTCATTCAAGCATAATTCCATTA
>VUQS01000294.1:0-18316 GCA_015108495.1 Heterochromis multidens | reverse complement strand
TTTTATTGAGCCATAGCACAAACCACTGCTGTGCAATGATGTGCTTTAACTTTGTAATGCTCAAAGCTTGTAAAATCAAGTTAAAACTGAGGGTTATCTTCTAATTTACACACAGTATAAAAACTTCAGCAAGGGTTTGAGCTAAGAAAGCATCATGCCAAAAACAAAAGAAATCAGAAAAAGTTTTTCAACAGAAAAATTGTTGATGCTCACAATGCAGGAGATGGATACACAAAGTTATCACATTGTTTCTAACTGTCAAGAGCTGGAGTGAGAAGTATCATCAAGAATTTCAAAGAGAGCCACACAGTACAGAACAAGCCTGGCAGAGGTAGGAAGCAAAAGATTGCAAAGACTCTGGAAAGAAAACTGTGTGTCAGAAGTTTCCAGAACAACTGCCAAGACACTAGTGAATGACTTAGCCAAGTCGGGAGTTGTAGTTTCAAAGAAGACAATCACTAGAACCCTGCACAGGAATGGACTGCGAAGTTGCAGACCAAGAAAGACTTCACTTAAGCAGAAGAGACACCTTCAAGCCAGACTGATGTATGTTAAGGATAACTTGGAGAAAGATTATGCATAGTGGAAGCGCGTCCTTTGGTAGACAAAACTAGAGCTCTTTGGCCTTTGCTGCTTATATTTGGAGAAAGAAGGGAGAGGTGTACAACCCAAAGAACACCATCTCCACAGTGAAACATGGTGGTGGGAGTATTATGCTGTGGGGATGTTTCAGTGTGTCTGGAACTGGGAATCTCGTTAAGCTGGAAGGAATCATGCTGGAAGGATATGTAAAGATTTTTGAAAGAAAACCTCAAGCAGTCAGCAGCAAAACTGGGTCTGAGTTATTGCTTTGTCTTCCAACACGACAACGACCCAAAACATGCGTTGCTCCTGTTGAAGAACTGCCTCCAGAAGACCACAGTGAACATTATTGACTGGCCTGCACAAAGCCCTGACTTGAATCCTGTTGAAAATCTGTGGGGCAAACTGAAGACCAAGGTCCATGTCAGAGGGCCATCAAATCTGGAAGAGCTTGAGAGATTGCCAAAGAAGGATGGGCTAGGATTGTTCAGGAGACGTGTGAGAGACTTGTTGAAAACTACAACAAACGACAGCATATTGTTGTCCAGCAATAAGGATACACACTTGACTGTTAGCATCAGGTGGGCTAATAGACCCTGGTAGTTGTTGTGAAATAATTTTGCTTCTGTGTGCAAAGTAAAATAATGTAAGCATCCAAAATAAAACTAGGATGTTTGGAAAAGCGTTGTTAAAAGTTCCTTGCTCTGTTTAACAGCACCTGGGAAATACTTTTTAAAAAATTTAATATTCATAAGGGGTCTAATAATTCTGTCCTCATCTGTACATATATAATATACAAAGCAGCTGGTTGGTTAGTGCATGTTATATAAACTTGTATTTCTTTGTTAAATCGATTTTTTTTTTTTCTGGAATGATTCTAATATTAAAGTTTATCCACATTTACAATGTAATTACGTTTTTTATCTGTTCAGACATTAACAAAGTTCTCAGGAGAACAAGCATGTTAGTTTCAGTCAGCTTCAACAGCGGGGAGGTACATTTTACAGATGTAGCATGTATGCATTAGTGAATGAGCACTGATAATGTTGTTTGGTGAACTGTGTGTAATTTTTAGACATTCAGGGTCATCCTCACGTGCACATTTGTCATTTCTCTAGCCATGCAGTGCCATGTCAACATGCTCACAGAGCTAGAAGGTTCTTTCTCGCTTTCTGCTTTGTCCCTATCCTCTATAACGCAACCTTATTGTTTTGATCATCAATAACAAGGCTGTGTGGAAAGTCTTGCTGGAGGGCTTTCAAGTACCTCATCTTCTCAGTTGCTCTGTGCTTCTGGGGCCTCTCTTCTATCTCTCTCTCAGACTCCCTTTACACCCCCACCACAGGCTACATCTGGGACGAGCATGGGCCCCAAGTATTGGCCAGCTCCTCCCCCACAGTGTGTGTGCTCTGTCTTGGTGAATTAACTTTTCTATTGTTAGGTGACTGCTTTTCTTCTCTTTTCTTACAGAAAATCTATATGCTGACCAGGGGCAATACATTCATAGCTTAGCCTAGAAGCTTGGAATGGGTGGCTGGGGAAATAATTCTTTTTTCTCCCCCCCCTCAAAAGTTAATTTCAAATGAACCTCAACCTCAGTCAAGATAAGATGGATCTTTTCTATAAATAAACCAAAAAACTGGGGTGTTAAAGGCTTAGAATCTGCAGCTGCTTACCGATTTTCACAGAAATGCCCTACAGTGCAGTGGCTGAATGCAGCTTTCAGCATCTTTCCCAATTTCTCAGAAATTATTCTCATACTTTGGTGTACTTTGCTTCCTGTTGCTCCTTTCTCTCTTGCCTACAGTCATTCATAGTTACCCATTATTAACCCACTGCTTTAGGACTTTAAAAGCACTAGTGATCCTTAGTGTCAATTTTTAAATGAGACACTAGCTTCCTTTTACAGTAACTTCAGTGGAAAGTTTCAGTTCAATTAGTCTCTAGTCATGCTGCTCCAGTGCTGTCTTAGCTATGGGCTTAGGGTCATTTTCCTGTTGAAAGGTACATCTTTTCCAGTCTGGTCAGGCCCTCAGTGCTCCAAAAAACTTTTTTATTAAGGAGGTCTCCGTACTTTGCTTTGTCCAAACTTCAGTTAACCCTGAACAAACTCCCTGTTTCTGGACATTGATCATGTTAGCTATTTTCTTTGGTTAAAATAAAACCAAAATGAAGCCAGTTTCTACTGAGGTCTACAGGAAAACAATTACCTGGTTCACATAATGTATGAACTAAGTAAGCACTTTCCAAATTAGTTTATGGTCCTAATTGTTTGTCTAATTGAATACAACACGACAAGACAAGTTGCTACCTTAAATATGACGTAGTCACAGCCATATTTCCACCAATGTATTACAAGCCCGGTGGTCTGGGTTGACCTGCCACGTCTGTTTTAGACAAAAATTACAATAGTTCAGTCAGCTTATATCTTTTATTAGCCTACAGTTCCAGTTACCAGTTTTTACACATTAAAAAATGCTTAAAATAAGTATTAAAAAAAGAATACTCAACCATGAACATTTTTGACCTACTACTGTTACTTGTTCAGTAAGATGCCAGCTTGAGGCTTTAAGACAGGACTTCACTAAGCAATGGGTTAAGTCACAGGGGATATGTCAAGTCAAATGAGTAAGGTCCTAAATATCAACATGTCTAACTGCCTCCATCTCATTCATGTGTGTTGCCACTTTTGTGGGAATTTTTCCGTTGTCGCTCCTGTGGCTCTTTAACAGATATATGATTTAAGTATTCTTAATCACATCTAAAAAAAGAGTCTGATTGCTTTAAATCAAAACTGATTTAAAAAACAAACAAACAAATGTGGGCAGCAGCTCCTGATACCAGTTACAAGTCTTCATTTTGGACTCTAACCAACCTGTTACCAACCAGTTCCTAAAAGACACCTAACACAGTAGTGGTAGATTTTTATTTATTTTTTTACCTCCATGGCTTAATAGTTTTTTTTCCTCTGTTTTATTTTGAAAGTACATTGCTGTGCTTAAGTTCTGCAGTATTTGAAATTAAACATCAATCAGGTATTATTCCCCTATTCACAGTATTTTGTTTAATTTTTAAATATTTTGTATCTTGCCAATATAGAAATAATGAAGGGCTGAATGCTTTTAGTTATCCACTAGATGCATGTTCATCCTTTATAACTGTATCCCTCTGCCACACACAAAACCCATGTCTGATGTGGGATTATAAACCTTTATTTACATGTGACCTATTTATTCTAGACTGCTGTCATTGGTTAATCCCAGACAGTAAACCATAACTAAACTGTCATGGGCTGCCCTACAGCCGGTAATAATATCTATAATTTGAAGCATATAGCTCCATATTTTAGTAATTGCCAAATAGAATTCTACAGTATATGTGCTATATGTAAGTATTTAATTTTGAAAGCTCAGTCACTGCAAACAAGCTAGCCCTGGCCTGCCTCATCTTATGTTTCATTACCTGCAGGCTGGCCTGGTTGCTTCTGTGGTGGACCTTGATGTCAATTAGCTGCCTCTCCAGTGAGTCTATAGTCCCTCTTCTGCTCTGTACTTGGCATAGCAGCATATCATCCAGTTCTCTTCATGCTGCAAGATGTGGTTGGCATTGCCCTACAACTTGCAGCAAATCTATGGATAGAAGAACAAACACTACTGTTGACAGCTACATTCCAGCTACTGTGGATCTGAGCCTGTTTGTGCAGCAGACTCACCGTAGAGGCAGCTGAATGACAGATGACAGGAAAGGGCAGGGCCAGCTTGTTAGCAGAGACAGAACTGTCAAGTGAAAAAAAACAAACAAACAAATAAAACCTCATAAATAAATAAAAACACTGTCCATTTTAAATATTTTATAACATTTTTGATTGGGAATGTGTTGATATATCGACTGAATATCAGTGACAATGAGATGACAGTTGATGATATTCAGTTTTAAATGATGTGACCTCAGCTGAGTAAATGTTTAGAGATAGTGTGATGAAGATCTGACAGATTTTCAAACAGTTAAGATATTCTTTGTAATAAAAAATGTATTTCCCTGCCACATAATGTAAATAAAAAAAACAAAAAACCAGAAAAACCAGAAACAACCCCACTTTGGTAACGGAAAAGGCAAATGGCAACCCACTTTGGTGAATTTTAAATATCGTCATCAACACAGAATTTCACATCATCTACTTTTTTTTTTCTTTTTTTTCTTATGTCCGTAAATTGTTTTAGTTTTCCAACAGAAGTTAATTTGGAAGAATGAAGAATGAGAAAAACAGATTCTTGTTTTTTAGGCAAGAGATTAACACATTGACTAATGAGTAAAACTCAATTAGTCAAGGTATTTTTTTTTGTATTAGCATTGATGGACTTCACTCTGTGTGATGTATTGTTTTAGTTGCAGTAGAAGGGAGAAATGCCAGTAACCCTTTAAAGGGAAGTCTGACTGATAAATGCTCCAACAGTGCCTAGTCATTCTTTTAAGAACTGGGTATTAGTTGGAAGGTACTGAAGTATTTACCATGCTGTGACTACACAATGCATTCCACCAGGTATACACTCATTGTTTTTTTGATGATATTCATCTTTTTTGTATTTTGATAATAAAAACAAAAGTTTTAAATTCACCAGCTATCCAGCACCTTATACTAAAATTTCAGAGCAGTAGTTATTCTGTTGTTTTCCTTTACTGTATTTCTAAGGTTGCCACTAAAAAAAGATCCTGATGGGTGTGATATACTCACTGTTACAATTTCCCTTTCTACTAACGTGAGCTATATCCAGAGGAAAGAAAGTGACTTTTTGCAAAAGCGTTTCATTTAAATTGAGGTATCACTTCCAGTCATTTGGGGATAGGTTATCAGAAGACGTTTTAACTCAGCTTTTCATTGTGCACATTATGTTTTTAAAAGAGGTTTTTGAGTTCCTAAGAGAACATGACTGCTTTGAGAATTTCACAGGTTGTGCTCTACTTTGATCAGTTTTTTTGGCCACTCTAAGAACATGGCTCTGGAGAGCAGTGATATGACAGGTTGAGCCTTGACTTCTGCATTTAGAGATTCCCCTGCTGCTCCACGCATCTGTGTGCATGTATTTAACTCTGCCCTGAATCTGGGTCAGTGCAGTGTTGGCATATTAACTTTACATAATGGCAAATGACAAGGATTCTAGTCACAAAGTTGGTGTCATAGAGTAAAAAAGCTGATGCCCATTTTACGCATTGCAAGCAGTGTTTAAACTTTTGCATGTTTTCTATCTTTGAATAATATGCATGTTTGCAGGGAGAAAAATATCTATTATACGCTCTTTTAAAACCACTGATATATACCACTTAAAATGCATTTTAAATGCCTCAGCTCTGTAAACATTAATATGTTTTTGACTCTCCACTAACTTTCTATGTTGGAGAGTTTAGCACATGGTCTAGCAATAAATAAGAGTCTATAATTTTCCTTTTGAGTATTACAAATATTAGCAAGCTCAATCTGAAGGACTTTCCTCTTATACTAAGAATTTGTAGCATTTTTTTTACTCAGCCTCTTGCCCATGCTTTTATCAGTACTGATATTATTTTGTATTACTGATATTAAAACTGCTGTTGATGTAATAAACAAGGGCTTGGGAAAAAAATTATACTTCAGCATTTAACCTTGTATCTTTATTGTTTTGCATTTTTGTGTAAATGTAGTGTTGTTAAATGTAAATATTAGGACTAATCCCCACTTGTTTTACCACTTAGATTTGTCCTAATTTCTCTGCTCTTAAATGCTTATCATGTATTAACCTCATTTGTTAATACATTTAGTGTAGTGAAGTTAATCCATGTTCACACGCACATGAGGCAGGGTGGCATCTTGATTGTGATTCTGCCTTTAAGATTATCAGAGGAAAAACTAGAGAATTAAAATCCCACTTAAGTAGTGAGCTAGAATATTCTGTTTTATCAGTTTGAGATACAGTATGTGTAACTCATACTTTAACTTTAACATAACAACATATAGGAGCAGGATCTATTTTGATATTGCAAGGGACAGTTTAAATGTTGCAGAAGTGGTGAGTGGGGAGGGGGCTCAAAGTGAGTTGTAGCTGGCAGTGATTGTATTCAGGGTAGGAAATATAAG
Source organism: Heterochromis multidens (assembly GCA_015108495.1). Taxonomy (NCBI): domain Eukaryota; kingdom Metazoa; phylum Chordata; class Actinopteri; order Cichliformes; family Cichlidae; genus Heterochromis; species Heterochromis multidens. The sequence goes on along the minus strand of VUQS01000294.1, from coordinate 11,625 downwards.
TTTGGGCTGTTAACAGAGCGAGTTGAGCAGGGTGGCTGCTGGAACACAGACGGGACAGGCAGGCTTGGTAGCTGGTGGAGTGAAGCTTGGCTGGTGCTGGCAGGAAGCAACTACAGTACTTCAAGCACAGGAACAAGCAAAAGTTTCTAGAAGGTCAAACAGTATGTGGAAAACTTTGCTGAACAGGAATTTAACCTGTTGAATCAACACCATATTAACTTACCAACTTAATGATCTTGGGGAGAATGGAGTAAAGCTCTGGGGCAGATATACACTGCAAGAGCTTGATTTGTGGATGAATGTTTGGTGTACAGTGTTGCTTACAATGTGTATTCTAAATTTAATTATATCATCAAATGTAAAAAATAAAAAAAAATGATATTATTGAAAAAGAAAATGTATTAGATCACCAGTCATAAAAACAAGAAAACACAAATATTTTAGAAATCTGCCAAAAACTTGTTTAAAACAAAAAATTATATTTATTAGGCAAATGACAAACTGAATTCATGTTTTTATACCCAAATTTGGGTATAAGCATAACATTCAACTGCTGCATTTTTTTTTCTGTTCAGGAATGCAAGTAAATAACTGTAATTTGACACCTTAATCAAAAAATAATAATGCGCTTTACAATTTCTTTCACTTTTTTTCATTTTTTTTGTAAAATAGTACATTTAAAAATTCATAAATAACAGCAATAATTATATTTTAGCATTAAAAATAGAATTTTGATTAAAGCTTGTGGATAATTGTGAATTAACCATTATAGAAACATAAAACATGATTTTGGTAATTAACAATGGTGTTAATTTAGAGCAGCTATCGCATAAACCTTACATTTGGTGGTGGTCTAATACATTTGTTAAGCACTTTATATGTTATATAATGTTACAGTTGATCATTGATTGCAAAAAACATATAGTACTACCAGTGGCTGTATGTTGTCTAGGTGCAGTTGTTGCTGCTTCAGACTTGTGATACACCGATACAATTGGGAAAAGAAGTGGGCAAAGAGCAGCTGAACAACTGAAAGTAAATGGTATTAAGTCACAACATTTGTTTGTGTGTGTGTTTTGTGCATGTTGTGTGTTTGGTTGTTACTTTTTCTTTTTGTTTTTAAATTTTTTTTGTTGTAGTTACTCTTTCAGGTTGGTTTTATATGTGTAAATAGTGGTTGATATTTGAATGACTCAATTATGTGTTTCCCCCCCCCTTTTTTTTAAAGAAAAAGACGAATGTGATTTTTGGGTAGTTGTGACAACACCTGTGTACAGGTGAACTGGCAGCAGTGCAGGAATAAAATGCCACAGCAGTAAACATACACAAATACAGACAGGACAAACACCAAAACCGATGAACACGAAGAAGAAGAAAAATGCAGCAGAAACTCTACAAATCAGGGAGACACACAGCTTAGACTATGACAGAATTAGATTCTATTTGTGGCGGTAGCTGACGGGGAGTGGGGGTGGGGGGTATGTGCGTGTGGAACTGTTGCTTCTGCCCTTGCTTGCTCTCCCACAGCAGCTTGTTGGCTGCTGTACTCCTCTTCTACATCACTTTCTTCATTAGCTACAGCTTTCTCTTCCTGAACCTCTCCTGCTGCTTCAGCTGCTGCTGGTTGAAGGCTGGAAATATTCAAAACTGAATTGGATAGATAATTGCATTGCTTGAGCTTTTCATATGCTTGGCACTCTGTTTGGCTAATAACTCTGGTCCAGACTGTCTCTGTGCCTGTCTGTCAAAATTTTTCAAAACATCCTGTGAGTTAAAGGATGAACAAAACTTTTATCCACTTGCATGATCAGTCGATATAGGCAGCTTTGTACAGCATGCTTTGCTAGACAGTGACCCCCTAGTAACCACCGGTCGCTTGGAAAAACTGTGTATTCCCTGACCGCTTGCCCAGTGATTGCAGGAGGTTGCTTGCTGTCCCTAGGTGAAATTAGTCCCAAAAAGGTATACAGTGCTGCACCAAAAAAAGTCCTTGCAGTTGCTTTGGTGGCTAGCAGATCGTTGCAGTCACCTGTATTTTGTATGGAAGATGCTGACTTGTCCGCAATTACTCAGCAACTACTTGCTTAGCGGTAGTGGCACTGTGAAGAGTGTGTTGTTACACCTTTTGAAATGTGTTGGTTTCAGCGGTAAGTGGAAAACACAGTGGTTTGCATTGCATTTTTTCAAGTTTCACAACCACTTGGTGGTTAGTGAGTATTTCCAGATAAGTTGTCACTTCTTTTATGTTGTTTTTATATCGAACTACTGTCAAATGTGGCATTCTGCTAGCAACCAAAGCAATCACATGGAGGTTTTTGGTTCAGCACCCTCTCTGCGACCAATTTCACACAACCAATAACCTCCAGCAACCACTCACCAACCGATTTCCCAGGGAAAAATGTGAATTCCCTGGCAAGAGGATGCCAGGGGATGCCAGGGAATGGCCCACCAGTCTGTAGGCCTGACTGAGGCCATAATGATGTGTTAAGAACATAGACTACCCCGCCAGCATCAACTTGAATCCACTAGTTTTGAATAAATTTGTACACAGGTTCATGACCATTTTAAGATTGATTTTATTCAGAAATTCAGCCTCCTGTTTTCTCTACGGGGTAAAAGCGAACAGCAATTCTTTCCTCCACACGATCTTGTTTTAATTCAGTCTGCAAAGAGACTATTCAAACAAACACACACACAGAAGGTGGGATAGAGAGAGAACGAGAGAGGGAGCAGAGCAAAGAGCTGCTGAGCAAAATCAATGCCCAGTGTAAAGCTCTTCATTAGGATAACATGTAACCCATTTTGAAAAGTAAAAAAATAAATAAATAAAAAAGATCAATATGTGGTGGCCAATGATGATATTGATATTGTCACCACAAAAAAAAAGTCAATGTATGGAAAACACTAGCACTAGCATAGAAAATATATCATATAACTAGCAGCCACAGTGGTGTTTAGCACTACTGCCTAACCGCAAGAAGGTCCTAGGTTCAAATCCATCAGCTGCATGTTCTCCCTGGTTCTCTCCAGATATAATTGGTTGTAAGTGTGACTGTGATCACCCTGTGACGGCTGGGTTATTGCTTCAGCCCCTGTGACACTGAACTGGACAATCAGAAGAAAATGGATGGATGATTAGTAGATATGGCAAGTAGACCATGTACCTGTAAACATTTTGCATATTTGGAAAAATATGAGGAACTGGGGATTCTTTAAATTAAATTAAATTATTCTAAAATAAATATGTATGTATTAAGGTCCTTTTGCTTTTTTTTTTCCATTTAGGGATAAACAGACAACCCAAAGACAGCATTATTTACCAATCTTTGGGTCCTCCTAAACCACTATACAGATGGGGAGAGGCAGCGTCGAGTCCAGACAGGTCACCAGCCTGTCAGATATCATGACACAGATATCTTTTGTCTGTGCTAGGAAACAAAAGTTGAAGGAGTTTAGATGAAAAGTTTGAAATGGAAACTTTAATGACCTTTGAAAGTGTGATTTCCTGTTAGCAACTGTGAGTGTGTTGAAGCAGACAATGGCAAGGGAAAGGCCATTTTTTTTTTTTATACAGTAGAAGCATTTGGTAGCGTGTACCAGAGTGTGTTTTGAGTAGATGGATGAGAGACTCTTCTTATAGCTTTCATGAATTGGTGGAATAGTGAAATTATGTTAAGATAAAAATTAAAATTATAGCTTTAAATGTATTTGGATGAAGATACTGTATTCAGGATCAGTATCATGATATGCATTTATATTAACTGGTAGGCAAATATAACCACATATATGAATGTTATTCAGATGTGTACATCAATGTATGAATATATTACAGGGTTTATCGTGGCTCAAATTGGCCCTTTGAGCGGTGACTATGCTTATAATTAAGGACATCTGGCCCACACATAATGAGTAACCTTAGATAAGACAAGACTATGTTATTCCAGTTATTTTTGACAATTTGGGAAAGAAAATAGCATTTTATGCACGAGTAAATGAAACCCCATTAAAAAAATAAAAGACATTAATTTTAATTTTTAATACATTTCTGGTGGTTTTCCTTTGGGGTAAGGCCAAAACCTGTTTGGGGCACCAACATTTTTTGTATGCAGGAAAAATCCTCCATTATTGTAAAATGTATATCCCTTTATAGACATTATAAGGTTTGGATACAAATATGTACAGTATGCAGTGCAGTAATGCCTTTAATTGTAGGTCAGAAACCACAGGGACTGCATATGGGAAACAGCTGTGTTTTTCTATTTAGAGAACATATCTATTTGGAGTTAGGTGGGGAAGAATCATGAATGTGAAGTGTCTGTGTAGATTCTCAGTCATCCAGGTCATGCTTTGTGAAGATGTTTTGCCTCTCATCCAAGAGTCTTTCTCAATTCTAAAATAACTGATGAAGAGTCCAAGGTATTAAACCCCTAGTGGGGGTTGTCCCCTTGGAGGTAGTCCACTATTAATCATGTGAGTCGTCACATGAGCCAAGGTGTGAAAAAAGGCATGGTCATTACTGTCACAGGGGCCAACATGTGATTCCTCTGTAAGACACTGCCCAACCTCACCATCATGTGAGCTATTGTCAGGCAGCTAACATGACAGCCATTCACGCTTACATCCACATGGGCAATTTAGAATCACTAATTAACCTAAACAGTCATGTATTTGGACTGTGAAAAGGAAACTGCAGCACCCAGACAAAACCCATGCAGGTACAGAGAGAACATGTCAAACCACAATAAAAGACTCTAAAAAACTATGCGAGTTCACAAAAGATCAAGTTCAAGGAAAGAATACTTCACGCAACCTTGGAATCACCTATTTTGAAATTCTTCTGATTTTAATCCAGGAAGTAACCACAAACAGTACATCTGACAGGTCATCTGTTTGCATGTCAGCAATAGAAGTCGATGGTTGTATAATCTTGAGTTGAACAAAGACGATTTGTAACAATGAAAGGAAGAACTAAAGCACATATAAAAGGCAGAACTAAAGCACAATTAACATTTTATTATCTGATTTCTTTTCAGGGAAAATAAAGGTTCATGACATATAGACTTCTATAGATAGTTCTTTTTCAATCTTTAAGGCAGGCAGACGCAGACTTAAACCTAGCACCTTGATCACTAGTTCTGAAATGCTCCTTGTGGCCTTAAACATCTCTTCTCCTTCTTCCCCCTGGAGATTTTGGACTTCTACTCAGCGGTGAGTTCACACAAGGGTGCAGCTCATACCAAGGAAAGAAAAACCCTTGCTACCACTCAGCCATAGCAAGAAGAAACTCAACTTTGTCTCACTGCAGTCTAAAAGCACCACTTTTCATTAAGTAACCAGTGCTTGATTTCCTGCTTTGACAGAGTGCTTATTTTAGGTTAATGATAGGACCTTCCTGCTTGATCTTTTCTGCAATATGTTCTTCAGGTGTGAGAGGTGTATCATTTGATTTGACATTAATCAAAATGTCACTAATATGTAAATGAATCTTTCCCTGACAAGATTTAATTCAGGAGTCGTTGAAAGGCCTGCTGGTGTTCACTGAGTCTGAAAGGACATCTTAATGAACTGTCACAGCCCTTGTCTGCATCTCTCTCTGCTACTTATTATTAGTGCGGTTGAATTTAAATCTACTTCTAAACAAGATCCTCAGGTCTAGAAATGTGTATAGCGTCTGTCATAACTAGGCATTGACAATGCAGGGAAGATGTGTGATAACTTTTTTCAATATTGTGCTTACAGTGTGACTCCGCATGAATAAATACAGCAATACATTTTATATGTCTGCTTTACTACAGTACACATATCTGTTTTAATAGGTACAACAGCCCAATAGATACAGCAGAGCTCAAACATCGAAGAGCCTATGCTCACTGGATAAAGACATGGAATAAATTATTCCAAACACGCTTCATTAAAATAATTTGTATTTTTGCAAGTTTTTTATCTTGCAGGTTAAATATTGCAGTGACATTGAAAATAAAATTAATCAGATAAAACTAGATATAAGTATAAAAACAAGCTAAAAGGTCATACCTGATTGAATTCTGTGATCTTTAATCACAAGAACAACACAATTAGAGCCTAACAACTTTAGCAATTTTGTTAATCTTCACCAATTATTTATTGATTACTTTGTTGACAAACTCTAATTGCCAAAGGATTTGATGAATTTTCTTTTAAAGCTCTTTGTAAATTTGTTATTACATGCCATAAAAATAAAACTATTATTTTTATGATGATGAAAATAATAGTAATTAATAATTCTTTAATACTATTAAAGAAAGAATCTATACATGCTCTGGTTTTATTTGATTAAGTCCTCAGTGACATAAACTGTGTAAGTTCGACTGTTGAGCAAACAAAACAAAACATTACAACAAATCATCTAGAACCAGTACTGGGTTTTTTCATTCCAGTTTTGCTCAAAGTTTGATAATGAATGTAATGAATGCAAATTCAGTGAGCTTTTGCAGATCTCTCTAGGTTTAACAGGCTGCTTTTCTGGTAAAATATAATGCAGAATTCCTGTTGCTGGATTAACATTAACTCAACAATTGCTTTATTTTTAGATGGGTCAGCTAATTGCTTCTAGGTTGTTTAGCTTGGGTCTCAGTCAACCAGGTCTAGAGACTGGTTCTGCAACCCCTTGACAACCTCCGCTTGGAATCTCTGGTAGGGAATTTCCTGATCAATTGGCATGGGTGCTGCACCAAAAACCTCCTTGTAATTGCTTTGCTTGGTAGTAGGCGCAACTTTTACTTTGAAGGTAATTGGTCTCTGTTTCCGGTTTGCATTGGACTTTTCACAGTTTCACTACCACTCAGTGAGCACTTAGTCAGTGTTTGCAGACAAGTCAACATTTTCCATGCAAACTACAGGTGACTGCGGCAACATGCTCATAAGATGGTCTTTTTGTTGCAGCACCATATACGTCTTTGCAACCAATTTCACCTAGAGATAGTCAGCAAACTCCAGCAACTACTAGCCAACTGGTTGGAGAATATCCATTTTTTGACCAGTGGTTGCCAAGGGGTCACCTACTGGTCTTTAGGCCTGGTTGGTTGTGGCGTTAGCTATCAATTTCACAGCCAGCCAGCCACCACTCACCAGTCGGTTGAGGAATACACATTTTTACCAGCAACCAGTGGTTGCCAGGGGTTCGTTGACCTGTCTCTAGGCTTGCGTGACTGGGGCCTTCAATCGCAACTCCTCTCTCATGTTCTGCTGTTTATGCAATGAATATTTATTAGCGTTTGGTATTCTGATCATATCAGATTATAAAGAGGTTTGACAGAGACAGAAATACAAACATTCAGACACAGCTTAGTGCATAAAAACACACATTTTAAGCCCACACAAAACCCAGTTAACACCTGGCTGACTTAGGTAATTACTTTATATCCGTTTTCAGTTGCCTCTCTGTCATCAGCATTATTTCAGAGAATAGCTGACACAAGCCCAACCAGAGGTAATAATATTGTTTAATGGGCAATAAAAAACAGACAGTATCAAGAAGACCCTACATTAGTTGACAAATGAGCTGACTTGCAGAGAATAGCAGCATGTAGCGAACTTGCTACAAATGCCATTGTTGCCACTCCCACATTGTTGCCATCCCTGCACACTAATAATAAAACATGTCATTCAAGCAGAGATAGCACTAAATGTTTGTCCTGGTGCTCTCTGCCTCTTTGTACACAACCCTCACCTTCTCATTTGTCGCCCACTTTCACAATTTTAATTTTGTAATGGACATTTTGCTAAAGGTTTTGAGTTTTGTTAATAACAGATTCAAAGTCGCTGAAAGCAATCACTGCAACAAGAATAATGTGGGAAGTTGTACAGTTTGTGGTTGACTTTGTTAATGTCTTGCCCGTCTCAGTTCTCAGAGTAACTTGCTTGTATCCCTGTCTTATTTGTGCAAAATTTATTACCATCACTGGGTTAGATAGAGCAGAACAACAATGTAGCTTGGAAATTACAAAATCACAAAAAGCTGTATGAAGCCCCAAGTTAATACACTGGAAGTCATGTGTGTTTCTCCACTGCTACATAAAACATTCTATGGTTAATTTAGTGTTTTAGACAATTTATGAGTTCTTGAATTAGGCTTTCAAATTGCATCTGAAATACTGTCAGTCTGCACTTTATGCTTGTATTTTAATCCAGCCTTTTTTGGATTTATTTTAAGGTAGTCTGGAGTCGACTAGTCCAATATTAAAAAGGTTTTAGTGAAACTAGCTCACCATATATGTCTTTAGATTTAAGGGGAAACTGCAGTACCTGGAGGAAACGCACTTAAATAAGGAGGAGATTCGGAAATTCTACATGAGCCTGCTGTCATAACTGCTGAGCATCTGTGCTGCCCATCTGTGTGGTTTTTTTTTTCTTTCAATCAGAAAGGGTTTCCAAACAACATCACAGATGAGCAAGACTAACTTTAATCAAGATGTTTATTAGGTTATGTATATATTTTAGTTGCTCTGGCCAACTAAAGGCTTTATAATGAGTGCAATTATTGTATGAGTTTTACAATGTATAGTACTTAACATTGAGAAAATCAGTGAAATAAATGTGTAACTATCCATTTATTTTCTTAATTATATTTTTGATGTTTTTCAGGGGCTATCTGTAATGTTGAAAATAAAAGTGATTCCACAGTAGTTTCCTCAACCAATAATCAAAAACCTGTTTTAACGATCGGGCATTGAGTAGGCAGACATAATTAATGTACTAAGACAACAGAAGTATTATAAACATCAACACACAAAACAAGAAACCTAATTAACAACAAAGCTGCAATTTGGTGAGCACTCTTTGCCAAACTCAGCAGGCACAGTATCTGCAAGCTTGTGATTAATTGAGCAATAAGAATGCTGCTTTCTGGCACTGAAATGAATTGCTGAACAGCAGCGCTTGATAAAACTAGCAGGAACTCCACTTGGAGTTTAAGTATATTGTATTGGCCATGCAACCTTTGGGTGGATTTTTCTAAATTTAACCCAGAGGTGTTTCTTTTTACATACATAAAGTATTATGCAATGATTTACTTTATCAATGGTGTAAGCTATCAACTCACACTATAAGCTGGGATGCCTTCATTATAGAACTAACCCATAAACATAGCATGGTACTATTTTAGAATCTGGTAGACAGCATTTCAAAACCAGAAGAGCACTTTGATCCAGCACATGCTTTGTTAATTGTAATAATTTTAGTTTCCTAATTTTAATAAACGAGGGAAGTAGCTGCTCATAAAACTTTTCCATCACTTGATTTCAAACTGTTTGAATTTTTGTTGAAATCTATTACTGTTCAGCCTAGAGGGTAGATTATTTATGCAAGTGTTGGTGCAGCACAGTTTTTCTGGAATAAATCTAAAAATTCTAGCAGATGGCCCATTTTCTTCCTTTGAATTGTGTTACTCTAAACCTTCTGAAACCTCATCACTCTTCCCCAAAAGCCTGTCCTGAGGCAGGAGGAAACAGTTGTTTAATGGAAACGTGACAGTAAACAATTCTGCAAAAACCGTCCCTAGATTTTCAAGCACAACGTACAGTACATGTATCTGTGAAGAAACAAAAACACACACACAAATTTATAGCATGCTCATAACAGTGTGTGACTTTCAAGTCACAGTACTAGGCAATGACAATAGATTGCTTGTGCACTTTAAAAACTTTATGAACATGCTTTTTCTGCATTTGCTTTTTCTTCTTTACTCATGCGTTAAAGGCAGTCCCCAGAGCTTTTGAAAGTTTTGTGACATCCCCACTTCTCAATGTATCCCACCTGTCTCAGTGTACCAAATGAAACTCTCTGGCATACGCCCTGCTTTCTTTTGAATGCTTGGAATACATTTTGTATACCGCTTGCTGGCTTAGTGAAGCACATTGTCCAAACAGTTAAAAATAACACAAATCTCCTACATGTTGTGACCTTTTTAATGGTCACTGTGGGCTTTCAAGTTACATTTTCCACAAGGAACATCAATTAAATGAGTAAATCCATAGAAAAAAAATCTCTGATCTCTCCTTTCTGAGCCTACACCAAACCTACGTATAACCAATAAATTTACACTATAAGCCTGATGAAAACAATTTATGTGGCTTTCCTCTTAGCTTTTCTGTGCTGCTGACAGACAGCTACTTCTGGGGACTTATATGCCAAATGGAGCTCCCATTCAGTGTGGACTAAATGGATTTTTATTGCAGATGAGTCTGAAGATCATTTTCTTGATTGACTGGGTAGCTGTTTGGTCTAGAAAATATCAGAAAATGGCAGAAAGTTTTTTTTTGTTTTTTTGTTTTGTTTTTTTAAGACTAGTTAAGGTACCAGAAAATATTCAAGTTCAAGAAGCTAGAGTCAGAGAGTTGAGTTTTTTCTTGAAGAAATGGTCAAACTGATTTAAGAGATTGTCACAAAAGCTGGTGATTAATTCAGGAGTTGACAACTAATGGATTAATCATTGTAGCTTTAGATTGAAAGCCTCAGTGATGTTTATAGGCCGCTCATTTCTTGCTTTTAATGTGGATTTTCCCATCAGACACTTGAGACTAAAACATACTGGTTAGACGAAAGAGATTCACGAAAAAGAAAATCTGTGTCTTCACAGAAAAGGCTCTCTCTGGGGTGTTGGGGTACCCTGCAGTTTATTTAAAGTACAAAGTTTTAAGTGTAGCAAGTGCCACAGTGACACATGGATAAACTATTGTCCCATTTCTGTAGCTATCTCTCTGATATATCGAGGAGCTGTTTAGGATGATACTCTATTTGTGTCATGTTACCAATTAAAATCCTAAGTCTCTTCTGTTTTGAGTGTGTGTACCTCTTCAGTACTGTTTGTTGAGAACATGAGGCCATGCAAGTTACTTAACAAACTAACACTTTCTGCTTATTTCTTTAATGTCGGGACAGCACTGTTGAGATAAAAATGTGCAGTGAAGTCAGGTGTGTGTGTTTCAGTGTGCTCTGCTGAAAGAGACTGGCTGGTATTTGAGAACAAGTGCATAGTGTGCACTTGTGGTGCATTTCTATTAATATTTTTATTGACCTCACATAATAGGAATTCCCATCTGAGGGATGAAGCTTTATTCCATTTGTCACGGAGACCGGAAGTGTGGCAGGCAGAGATGGTGGACCCAAAGGCAGGACTCAACAGACCGGAGATAAACTAAAAACCGCAGCTTTATTGTTGCTGGAAAAAAGGTTTACAAAAACAACGACAAGAACAAAAACCTGGAGCGAGGCAAAAACAGAACTGACTAGATGACTAAGACCAGACTAAACCAGACGGGACAGGAGCACACACAGTGAGGGAGGACGCAACAAGGAGCAAGGGCAGACTGGGAACTTAAATACATTACAGGTAACGAGAGGATGGGAAACAGGTGGAAACAGAACAGAGGACACACCTGGGAAAACACCTGCATATAATCACACAAGACACCGGGAGAGAGCCAGAGACAGAGCGAGAGAGAGAGAGGCAGAACAAGACAGAGAGAGAGAGAGAGAGAGCACCAGACATGGGGATGAGACAGGGAAACAGGAGAACCAAAGATACTCAAGGAATAATACAAAAATAAACAAAAGCTCAAAACCCTGGGTCACATACCCAGGGACCAT
>VUQS01000293.1:0-23792 GCA_015108495.1 Heterochromis multidens | reverse complement strand
CTCAATTCCGGGGGGGGGGGGGGGGGGCACTGGAGCCACTCCAGCTGTCACTGGGCAAGTGCTGGGGTACACCCAGGCTAGGTCGCCACTCTATAGCAGGGTTATAAAAAATAAACAAACAAAAATTACCCACTGTACAGTTGTTATGAAGGGGGAAACTATTAGAGGCCCAAACAGGTTTTTTTGTACCAGGCTGTACAAACGCCTTGTAATGCTATAAAGTTGGGCATATTAACATGGGAGTCTATTAGAACTGACTCACTTCTGAAGCTGGCCTGAAGTAGCCACTGGAGAAACTGCAATTTTTGGCTTTATTTTTCAGCCCCAGAGGTTGCCACTTGGGTGTAACCCATGTATCTTCTTGTAATTTCTGACACTAGCAAACAGATAAACCTTGCTTGACATCTCACAAGCATACTATTGCCTGCACTTGTCTGAAGGTCACACCTCTCTCAGCCATGTCATAAATCTGCACTGGGTCTCTAAGCCCCATCCTTACCTTACAGTCCAGGGTCTGCCTGCAGAGCAAAATTAAAAGTGCCAGACGAAGTCCTCAGTCACACCATAGTCAAAACATTTAAGTTTGTTGCATCCATCAAGATTAGAGTTAAAGAACGTTGTGTCATTTTTTACCAGATATGCAAGTAAAGTTACATGACATGACACACTGAAATTACTATGAAAGGAAAGCAGAACGCCATACTTTACTTTTCATACATTTACATCTATACAGATTTTACTCACTTCAGGTCTGATTTAGCCAGTTCAGCAGTTGATGGACACTGATGACAAGACCTATATTTAATTCTCCAGCCCTCCGAAAGCCCTTGCTACGAGACAAAGTTGTGGCATACCTTTAATTAAACAGGTTATGACTTTGACATGGTTTAGAACACCATGTCTTTTAAGGTCAGTCACTGGCATGTTATAAATCCCAAATGCCAGTCTCTTTAGAGGAGCTTTAAAGGGGAGAAATGAACTTAAGTCTCACAGTGGACCCTGAGGTAATTTTACCGCTAAGCACACACTGCTGTGAGGATTAAAAGGTGCAGGTTTAAAAGCCATACAAGTTAGACTGTATGTGAAGAACAAAACCTGTCAATCTCAACAAAACATGTGCGCTGTTCAAGATAAAACAAAACAATGCATTTAAATTTGATTGCCATTCAGAGGGGGCAGTAAAACAATGCAAATCACTGAAAACATAAAACGCATTACAACCCTAGAAAATCATTTATAAATATATTTATTTTAAGTATTAGAAATGTCACAGTTGTAGTTATCCTGCGATGGGGTTTACAGCACAGGGTGGGTTCAGATGGTTGATTTGGACATTTTTTGTGGCTTACAAACATGAAAAAAGAAAGTAAACAAAGTGCTCATTTCTGCAGAGCCTGGCAGTAGTCATAGAGAGGAAATAAATGTCTAAAGGCTTTATGTCACTTCTATATTTGGATTACTTGGTGTGCATGTTTTTATTCATTTGTGTTGTTTTGGGTAAAACAGTGAGTCAGCAAAACAGACTATGTCACATGTTGTTGTTCATCTGAGGTTGCATTTATTTATTTAAGGAGCTGATGATTTTTATGTCCTGACATCTTAAAATTGATAACAGGTCTGATGGGTGCAGCAGGTATTGACAGACCCTTACTCAGACAATAGACATGGACCATCTACACTCTCGCACAGCGCACTGACATTAAAATCACTTCAAAAATCACTTGTTGGCTTATGGTTGGAAAGCTGTATTGTGTGTTTTCACAATTTTCACTTAGTAATATGTGCAGCGCACTTTGTGCTACCTAAAGAAAGGCTAGTCTGCTTTGCTGACTAACTGTTTTGCTCAAAACGAGCACACAAAATAATACAAATAAGGAAGTGGCTTTCCTCTTATCGGTGTTTTGAAACATCTGACTACTGCCAGGCTTTGTAGAAATCAGCACGAAAAAAAGGGGAAATCTTCTGATTATGCTAGAACCCAGTGTTTCACCATCGGTGTGGTATTAAACTAAGACAACAGCCTAAACGGCCCTAAAATGCTCAGTGAAAATGAAGGGGAAGGCAGTATTGGTTAAAGCTTTCTCTAATTTTGAGCCAAGAGATAAGGTAACTGTCTTTGTTAATGCCAGTATCCTCGCCAAGTATCAGCTCACCACTTATCAATTCTCCTTTGGCCAGTAGTCCAGCTTTCAACTGAGTGTCATTGGTTTCTGATATATCCTGCTAATCGTGAAGGAAACAGACAAAAGGGGCAGGAACATAGCTTCCTTGGCAGAGTTAATACAGGAGATTTAGAAGGAAGACGGTTAACTAGCTCCCTGATTTCCACTACTTGGCTCAGCTGTCTGTTCGTAAAGCCTGACTGGAACTACTGCTTATATGAAGCTCTGTATCCTGGCAACCGTAGAAATGGCCAGGAAATGTGATTGGAAGTTATCTCTGGCCTGGAGCTAAAACATCTCCAGGGGTGATTTCTAAGGCACAAATATGTCACATTTCAAACCATCTCTTCAGTCAAACACATCCATTGTTAAGAGCAGTAAAACTCCAGGCCTGGCGTTCCTTTAAAATACGCTTCATTACACACACAATTTACATAGCAAGTAATATCTTCTCTGGGCACACGGGTGGCAGATACACTAAAGGCTTCTCGTACAAAATGTTTTCTGGGTTTTTTTTCCCATCAAGAGCAAAATGTGTCAGCCACCTTTGATTGCTGCCATGCATGATAGCGGCCATGTGTCTCTTTGTCGCATTCAGCTTGTGTGTTTGCTTCTCAGCAAAGGCAACCATCAGAGGAGGCTGCGCTCCTCGAACAAACCTCTCTGACACTTGGCAAGATTTTTGTCAAGCTTCTCCTAGAAGGCGGCAATACTACCAATTACCTTCGTTGAGCCAGCCAGCCAGCCATCTCGTCAATTTGACAGATGACTTTGACCTCAGCAAACACAGAAGGCTTCTTGTGGTTGACACATGCGGCTACTGCTGAAGGGAGAGGTTGATGGGTTGCAGTGAAGGTATGGAGGATGTGAAACTTATTTTCATACTGAATCCAGTACAGCACAAGCCTCCAGGCAGGCAAGGACAGGTGAGTTACCTTGATGCCGGTTCTGTTCGACCCCCTAGAAAGAGCGCACCCCTGTGTAGTCTTTTCACATACACACACACTGGCATATTCCCTCTAATGATGGGTTCATAACCTGCTTCCTGCTGGGCCTGAGAGCTCGGCCATACTGTTACTGAGCTGTGAGCCATGCGGTCTCCTGTGGTAAGAGGTGCTGAATGTGACGACTGCCTCGAGGTAGAAATGTCAATGTGAGGACAATATTAACAAAGTTTATTCATAGAGCTACCCTTAGCAAAACACACTGCAAACTGCCTCGCATAAAACTGAAATAAAAACCAAATTACAGCAATAAAATGCGCAATACCAACAAAGAAAACTATAGCAGGACATTTCCTCCTTCTTCCAAACAATATAAATGACGGATTGTTTCACTCTGGAACTGTGCAGGCTCCCTTGTGTTTTTGATGAAGTGTACACCACTCATTGTATTTCTATCAGGTGAAGAGTGAATGGCTGGATAACAGTTAAGATTTTACTCTCCACTGCACTAAAAAGCCCTAGTATTCACTTAACTGTGTAACTTATATGAACTATGAGTTTTGGGAAGTATAGGCTCCAAATCGTGGCACTGCCTGAGTCCTCACATTGTTATTAACACTTCCTCTGATGCTACATGCTGCTAAAACTCCCTCATGTTAATCAGAATAAGGCTCTCTAGCCTTACACTCCCCACGCAAATTACTTTATCCTTTGTTTTTTTGTTGCTGCTGTTATTATCATAATCAACCCTCTTGCAGCACTGGAATTTCCTCTCCTTTGGCTGACCCACCACCGGGCAGAGGGTGATAAAAATGCACCTCATGAGTGTGAGCTCATTATTCTGAGCTTTAACCACACTGTGAATACAAAAGCAGAGGGAACTTACCTGGTTAGGACACATCATACCCAATAAATACCAAAGAGAATTATTTATGAGGAGGGGATTACAGGGGTTGTTTGGTTTTGTTCTAGCTCTTTCCAGTTAATGACTATGTTTTCACAGCCACACTTCTTGAAAACCTCCCTCAGACCAGATGCTTAAGCACCTAAAATTAGCTTAATATTGTCTCTCAGCAATTAGCAGGATTACTGTATGTTAAATATTTGACTGTGTTTTTCCACTGAGCTGAGTTAAGAAGACTCTAAAATCTTCTAATTTTCTTTTTTCTTGAGTTGTACAGGCAAATAAAGGACACTAAGCGATTGCTTTGAATACTTCTAATTTTAGGTTTTAGCTCATAACATTCTTTCATAAAACATGTTATTATATCAGCAGTGACCTATGGATTTTGATTAAAGCCTGATAGTCACTAGTCTTCTCCATCATACCAGCCTTGGGTTAGTATTGTGTTTCAAGGTTAGAATTTGAAAAGGGTTCTTGCACCTGCCTGGCAACAACTGCAGCACAGGAGCTGGACCACATGGTGAGCACCTGACACACACCTTTTCACTGGTATGCTTCAGGAGGTAGAGCAGGTCAACCATTAATTGGAAGGTCAGTGGTTCAAACCCAGCTCCTTCAGTCAGCATCTCAACGTGTCTTTGGGCAAAATACTGGAGTCTAAAAAGCGATTAAAGTGGTCAATGAGATACAAAAGGACTATGTTAATACCAGTTCATTTACCATTTGCCATCTCTGGATGCAGTTTAGATTAGGAAAATAATGACATTCCTCCCTTGATTTTTACAGATTTAAGCTACAAAAACAGACTTTTAAAATATAGACTGTATTCAAAGGATGGATGTAGCCACCATCTGTTGTGGACTACCATTTTGAAGTCTTGGCTCTGGCATGTTGGCCATTGCCATTTTGATTTTTTTGAAGCTAGAAGTGACCATATTTGGACAAGCAGATGGAGTGATAACTTACATAATACTATTAGCTATCCATAGACTTAGGGGTGCATCACAAAGACGTCTGCTAATTAGTGCCAACACATAACTAAAATACTAGAGTTTCACTGACCACATCTAGGACACTCAGTTAGTACAGTTAACCACACAGCAGGAGTCACATTTGGAGCAACGCGTTGGTTATGTCTGTTTTTGTTGTTGATGTTTGTTTGTTTACAGTGCCGGGAGTTGTCCACCATATTGGATGTGATATACGCAAACAGGAAATGGAGAAGTTTTGCCTTCAAAGTTAAAGTTATGGCTCAGTGCTGCAGCCAAAAGGTTTCAAAGAGTGCAACCTTTATTTTGAAAGCAAACAGTCTCCATTTCCAGTTTGTGTCACACTTTAAGATGTTTCACTACAGCTCTGAGAGTAGCTGGATGATGCTTAGTGATCAAAGCAATCACAAAGAGATTTTTGAGGAATACACATTTTTCCCTATTGACTGGTGGTTGCCAGGGGGTCACTGACCAGTCTGTCAGCCTGTGTGACTGGGACTTTAGCAATAACTTTCCCAGTGACTGCCATCAACCACCAGCAACAATTCACAGCCCATCAGGGAATTCTCTTTTTTTTTCCCCCTCACGACCAGTGGTTCCCAGATAGTCGCGGACCGGTCTCTACGCTTATGTGATTCTTCTTCACATGATCCTATACTGTCACCATGATTGCTACACATGCAAAATGGCATACAAGGTTAGTGGTCACATGTCTGCAAAACCTTAATATTTCTTACTTGCATTTATGGATGCAGCAATGAACAGTTTTCACTAACAGTGTTTTTGAGAAATGTTACTGAGCCCATGCAATGATTTCCACTACAAAAGTGTCTCTGTTTTTAATGCGGTGTTGCCTGGGGCCAGTACTGTGAAGCAAATTCAACATACCCAGGATATTTTTGCCTTGTCTGCAATCTAGCTGAGTGGTTATACAAAGGTGGTAATCAACCCGATGAGTCAGCTAAAGGGTTCTCAGCGTAACTATAACTGTGTTCACATGAAAGGGGTGGTGGCATTGACAGCATATGGCCAATCACAAAAATGTACAGGCCCACTGGCAGCAGAACGATTGATTCTGCAAAGGCAGATAAAACCATATTATTAGGAAAATATGAAGAGGTTAAACAGAAAATACAGACTGAAAGCAACAAAAACAACTGCTGCAGACACATCAGGACAAATAAATCACATTATAGAACAACAGAATTGTTTTAAAATAGCTTGCAGCCAAAAATAAATTAAAAAAAAAAAAGTAGAAATAAAGCAATAATGCTGTTTAGGGGAAGACAAAAAGTTTAGACCCTCTAAAAAGACTTTAGACCATCTTAGTATCTGTGCACTTCCAGGAAGATTGTTGATGCTCTTTTCCAGAGAACTGATTGGTCAGAAGGGAGTGATTTTTTTTTACCTGTTGAGCTCTAATATCAAACATAATCTGCTCTGGAGCAGGTTGAGTGTGTAACATAAGTTACCGTGGCGATGTACCCGGTGAGAAGTGAACCACCTTCATAATACTAAAAGCACAAGGTTAACCCTGAAATTACCCCACTAAGCAGCATGGAGACAATCCCACCTGGCCCAAAGTAAAAAATGGTTCCTAAAGGCCCACAATACAACAATAGATGTATGCAAACTGATGTATAGAGAATCTTAAACACGTTTTGATAGAGTTAAGATCAATTATAATCTTGATTCAGAGAGCTTATACAGCTCTATGGTTTTCAAACAAGGAAAACACCTCAATTTGAAGCAGGTTTTATCACAGCAGTAAGAGCTCAGCTGTGGGTTTAACAGCCTGTTGTTGAAAATTCAAAAGATTTTAGCATGTTATGGACTGGAAATAGAATACACACAATTAATTTAGACTCAGATGATCTGCCACTTGTCAGTTGTGTTGATTGTTTGTTTTTAATTATTGTTAGTTGGGGCGTCGCTATGAAGGATGGCTCAGTGTACCCTACATGAAAGGAGGTAAAAAACTGAAGCACTTTTCCTTAATGTTTAGAGAATTCAGCCAACTCTTATTATGGTCGCTTCACTCAGTTAAGAAGCTTCCTAAGCAAATTTGACTACTCAACAGCCTTACTCCAGTCATGTTACTCACCTGTTGGCAAATTACCTAATTACAAATTAGTTGTGACCTGTTCCAATTGGTGTTTATTTTTTATTTTTATTAATTCATTTGTCCGTTGTTGTCCATGTGTGTTGAAATGTGTTAATGGCATCAAATTCAGTATAAACATGTTTGATATATGACATATTTGATATGTTGTCCTAAAATAATTATAGTTTTTCTGTCTTTTTTTTCCAAATCACTGTATTCTATTCTTATTTCCACTTTACATGGTGTTACTAGATTGTAATTTTAAGTATATATAACGTATTAAATGTAAGTTTTTTTTCAAAGTGACATTTCTGAAAGAGTGACGCAGAATTAGAGCCATAATAAAGGTCAGAGTTCACTCTCACACGATGGAGAGGTGACTCAGCCAGCTGTTATCCTTGCTTGTGACACTCTTGGCATCTGGAAGCCACAAATTTATGCAAATGAGCAGCAATTAGTTTGTGGATGCTCATTTGGCCTAATGTACTCCCCAGACATGACTAGAGATCAAAGACGAGAGAGCCAAGGGGTTTCCAGGAGAGGCTAAAATTTCATGAATACTGATATGTCGTGTAACATCCTGGCTGACCTCCCTGCAGTCAGAATTCTGCAGAATTATGTACCATACCAGAGGAGTCAATTTTCTTTTTTGGCAAAGCTGTTAGTGACAGCACCTCAACTGCCTGTGGAATCATTAGCAGAGGAAGCTCACCATACTGACACTATCTGAACAAATAACCTCTCAGAAGAGACAGGTAAGGCAAAGCCTCAGACTCTGTGGAGAGAGATGTGAGTGACTAGCTCCTGAATGCTGATTAAGTCACAGGGGAGGGTATCCAAGTCCCAGCTGAATATCAACCCTAAAATTAAAATCTCCTACTTTCTACCTCTTCAGCGTTGTCCCCAGTTTCCCTGAACCCTGACCTGAACTGCTGAAGTGAAAAATGAACAACAACCCAAGATCAGATTCTGAGAGTGATCGATTGCTATTCCACTCCCATTTCACAATGAAAATGATAATGACACGCATTTGGAGCAACACCTTGGTCCCCAGATTTCCAGACAGATGGCATGTGGCAGTTAGAGCATGCCCTCAGCTGTGTGCAGCTGCCCAGCAGAGAGAGGCTGTCGCTCAACCCATCTACTCGCCCCCTACACTCCACCGGCCATCAAAATTATATGACCAATATGCTCTCTTTCAGCGGAGGCTCAAGAGAATATGCCATTATGGCTAGTTTGCATGATGTGCTCCAATCCAATATAACAGAATGTGTGAATATTTTGAGTTTATTTAGGCAATAACCTTGAAAAACACCAGATCAAAGTGGAACAAGTTATCATTCGTGCAATTATGAGGCTGTACTTTCCTTTATATTTATAATTTAATCCTTTCATGCAAACATGCATCACTGAAAATGGCCAAAAGTCAGCTGATGGAACCGGAAAGATGGAGCAAACTTGGAAAATTACTTTATGCTTGAAAATAACTCCAAGCAGGTGACAGTCAAGACTCGCATACATTCATAATTAATGTGAAAATTGGCATTTTGGTGCAGCACAATTTTCTGTGCTTTCAAGAGCATCGCACTTTGAACAAGTAATTACTCAGGCAGCGTTGTGAAAGTTGCTGTTAATTTGTTTGTCGAGAGAAAGCTGCAGATGCACGAGGAGGAGAGACAGAATTCAAACCAATTTTGGAGTACCGCTTTACTGCCTGCTACCCTTTCTTGTCAGCCTTCTTGTGCTTTAAGCAGCCTCTCAAGACTTTAAAACAGACTAATTATTTTAGACAGAGGAACTCCTGTGGCCAGGAGGGATCCAGCCCAATACAGTCTGTGCGGAGGCTGTCACATAATGAGAGCGTAAATGTCGGGATGGAGGAGCGGGGAGGAAAGGGGAGCATAGTTCAGACCTGTGAGACACATACACACCGATGGCTACACAACCTTTAAGGTTGCTAAACCTATGCACTAATACTTTGCACAACATTTTATGATAACACATAATCTTTGATTCTATATAACATACTCATGTTTGTTTAGCATTTGTTGAAAATCCATTCCATTACCTAAATTACTTTATCTGATGTTGTGTTAATGTCTTTCTCTTGTTTTGCTTGTGCTGGGGGGTCCGTTGGCTGCTGAGGGCATCTATGCTTTGTTTCTGCATAGTTAGTTACTTTGTGTTTCTTGGTCTGATCAGCCAGTGTTACAGTTCCTCTTTGTGCTCTGTTTGTTTGTTCCATTTTCTGGCAGTTTAATTTTAATTTGGTTTTGTTTAAGGAGTTAATTTGCTGTGTTATGTTTGTGTGCTACTTTATCATCCAGCCTGACTCGAGTTCTGTTTATTTGATGTCTCATGATCTAGCATTTTGTGCAATTGTTTTGATCATTTTGGGGCTAAAACAAACACCAGTTACCTGTCTTCCTCATGCCTACCCAGCACACATATTCCATGTTCATATACGATTTACACATTGATAAATATAGTCCACTCTGTGGGCTGTTCAAACATGGAGTTTGAATCTTCTCTTTGTGCTTGCTCCAGTTTCTTTCCACATGCATGCATGTTAGGTGTGTGGTTATCTGCCTTGTTAGCCCTGGGATGGATCAGTGATCTGTCCTGTGTCCACTGGGATAGACTGCAGTCCCCCACTCACCACTCTCACAACCCTAGTTAGATAGTCGGATAAAGCAAGGAGGAAAAAGGATGAATGTTTAAGTGTGAAATAAAAACAAAATGACCTTAAACCAGCTGAGATTAAATGTTTTCGAAGAATTGCCAGCTAATGGTAGAATTCTTTTTGATGATTTGATATAGTTAATGGATATTGAATGATGACAATGGCAACCACAAAGCAGTTAAATCTTAAATATGAAACTATTGCCAAATTTTTAAAAAGTTACTATCCAGATGTTTATACATGACTCTTATTAAACTTTCTCATCATTCCTAGATTAAATAAAAGCATAATTTGTGCTAAAGAGTTTGTGTAATTTGTTGAGGTGTGTTTGGTCTTCCCTTTCAAGCTGCCTGCATATGCAGCTGTTTGCAACTAAGAGAGCAATAAAGAAGAGCTGTTAGGCTACCACATCCTTTGACTCACATACCCTGCCCTTGTGTCCTCCAATTTAGCGGCTTAATGGTGCGTTAACACCACAGAGAAAAGACTGTAGAGTTACAGTGTGCAAATTTGCTTTTGATTTCCAAACCTCACATCTCACAGCAGAGTGACTTGTTTTGCTCTGCAAGGTAAGTGAGTCTTCTGGTGTACAGTAAACTGTAGTGAGACATAACATGTGATGCATCAGGTCATTAAACACTGCATATCATGTTACTCAAAGGAGTAAAGCTTTAACAAACATGTTTGCCGAAAGCTCTTTGTGAACAAGAATTTAATAGTTGTGTTTACTTAGCTGATGCAAATTGTCCTGGCTCCAGTTGGGGTCATTAAAAACAACTCAATTAATTTGACTTCAGTGCCCCCAGTAAACACAAAGCCCTCTCTTCCCAAAATGACCAGTTCAAAGAGCCACTGCCAGCAAATGTTGCCATGGGAAAGACCAGTATAACAGCAGATATAAACAAAGCACACAAAGACAATGAAGCCACCTGTCTCTTCTGCATCTCAGACCCCTCAGTTGAGCTTCGCATGTGTGGATCTCAAACGAAAGACCTCCGCTTCTGGCAGCGTTTTGGGAGAAATACTCTGGCAGGTTTCCCAGTAACAGGATACATGCAAACTGAGTGAGATAAGCACAAACTGAATCCAACAAAGTGTGTTCTGTAAAGTATTCATATAATAGACAGTCACGATTTACTTGCAAGACTTTAAATTTTAAAATATAAATATTTGGAATCATCCTCTCACAAATAAAAGCATGATTCATAAGAAATACAGAACACTCATGCAGTATAGTTTTGCTGCTTCTTAGTGACTTTCTTGGTCTGGTATGACCATAAACTGTCTAGATAAGGGACATTGCCACTGTGATGTCACCGACTGATTAGTGGACTTAGCTTGCTTAGCAAAGTCCCTCTAGAAGCAAGTCTCACAACTCAGCAGCAATCTTGAAAGGCCTCTAGAAAATTATTTGGGCAGTTAAGGCCAAAACCGTTTGCTGATTTTATCCCCAAATAAAATTTTAAAAGCCTTCCATCTGGAAGTTACACCTGCTGTTGTGGAAATCCCCCATAAATTTTACTTCAGGATGATTTGAGCGCCATACCTCTCTTTTATGCCTCCTGTAAGTCATTGCACAGAGGCAGCGGTCTGCTATTTAGTCTGGCCATGCTCTAAATAATGCATAACTTGCAATCAAGTCATGGAAAAAAAGACCAAAAAGACTGGTGAGCTACCCTGAAATGGACAAGAGGGGATGGATGGATGGATGACCAGTGGCTCATATTGGTCAATTTAACTCACCTGTAATTTTTATTTAAATTAACAGTTCAGTTAAAGACAAATACAGGTCTATAAAATATTGCAAATGAAAAGATCAAAATCCAAATCTTTGA
The DNA here is from genome assembly GCA_015108495.1 of Heterochromis multidens. Taxonomy (NCBI): domain Eukaryota; kingdom Metazoa; phylum Chordata; class Actinopteri; order Cichliformes; family Cichlidae; genus Heterochromis; species Heterochromis multidens. Next base: position 12,171 of record VUQS01000293.1, on the reverse strand, counting down.
TCCAAATCAGTCAGTGGTTATACACAGGTGGGCAGCTTAGCAAACAAACCAGGTGAGGTTGGATGAAACAGTCATTTGGGAACACAAGAGAAACCACAAGTGATAACTAGGAATGGAAAATTTGGCTACTGCAAGTTCAAAAACAATCTAGCAATTGGCAGGTAAGAAACAGGAGATATATATGATAAAGCTGATTGGCTAACTGGGAACAGGTATGATAGTTTAAACTCAGGTGATACTAATGAGGGCAGGGCAGACATTTAAAAGCAGACAGGTAGACAGGATTAAGGAACAAATTAAAACAGGAAAGAAAGCAGGAAAGCAAACAGGAAGTATCCCAAAAAACATCAAAATAAAATACATTAAATATCACTGATAATTATTCGGTGATACAACACACAATACAATCCAACATTACAAAGTCAAAACACTGATGGTCACCCCTGTTCTATATTTATGCTGCTGTCACCCTCTATCTTAGCTTTTAACATTATCGAATAATTGCTGCTCGTGGCCACATTGGCTGCTCTTCAGCAAAGGTCACACAGTCTTGTTCTCAAATGTATGTTGGATCCATCTCAGAATGACCGCCTCATAAAATTCTCATTATTCATTACGCCAGTGATCAATCATTGGGATTTGCTGCATTGCGTTCCAGTAGATTTTCGCCTAACGCATGCTGCTTAGTCATTTCTTGTTGCAGCCATCTTTCAAGTATGACATCACGCTGCAATAACTGTCCTCAAGGCACTGGGGAGTTTTCCTGGAATGACTCAAAAGACACAAAGAGTCGCTGTGTTGCTCTTGTGGCTGCTTTTTACTCACTATCAAAAAAGGCAGGTGTAATCAACAAAACCTTTTCCCAGCATCCCCTCTGTTTGTCTAGACAGGTCATGCCACAAAAACAGTGGGACTTGAATATTAAAACATTCACAGGTCCTTTAGTGCTCACAAACTTTTTAATCAGCTTTTTATTTGGAATGTAACCAAGGTGGCCTCATTGTTGGGCAGTTTGTTGTTCTTTTTAGTTTATTTTCTCATTTCTAGTATGAGTTGTGTGTTTGTATGTGCACTTAAATCTGCATGTTCCTGTAGTGGAAAAAAAGAATTGTTCTTTTTTTGGAGGCACTGATCTGCAGATATTTGTACTGCCGTGAAAAGATACATTTTAGTGGAATCAGGTAGAGACTTATTACTTTTTTTGTTATTTGATAAGAGCAACAACGCAGGAATTCAAAAACCTATTATGTGCTGTAGATAATAGTTTTGTTATTGTACATTATTCTTATCATCATAGGAGTTGTTGAGCATTTTGGGGAAATTCACTTCCTTATAAAGACTTGGATGAAAAGATTCTTATTTATGCTACATTAAGCTACATAAAAAAAAAAGACACAAGGGGGAGTTAGATTGGCTCTTTCCAGTTCTCAAATGTCAGTCTACTCCTTTAAATGAGATGTTTTGCCTGAAAACAGTGAGTGTAATGAATATTTGCTCTCAGGCCTTTGGTTATAGATGTTAAAGGAGTACATTGCAGTGCCTCATAATCCAAAACCAAGGACAATGATCTTACCAGCCATAACATTAAACAAGTGCTGCGAGTGTCTAACATTGCCATAAAAGTAATGAGCAGCAGTTGCATTGCAGAATGAGATATTTTGGTGGGAAACGTGAAATATTTTACGATGAGCATTTTAATGATAGACGCACTCTCAGTATCCAGGCGGTATTGCATGTCCTTTGAAGCATATATGCTGTTGCAGAGTGGTGTAAATGTGATGTCAAAGAAGTTCCACTATATAAAATAATTTAACAGAAAGAAAGAAAGAAAGAAAGAAAGAAAGAAAGAAAGAAAGAAAGAAAGACTATACACATGCCTGACAGTCACATCCTTGAGTTGAAGGCTTTCTTGGTCCTTTTATGAGGAAAACAATCATGTTAGTAACTTTTTAAATATAATACTAAAAATGAATCATCCCCCTTTTTTAATCTGTGTTGTGATGAAGAGTAAAGCCACCTCTATGCGAGCCTCCCAAAAAAGGACTTATAGGGGAACTATTATGCTTCTTTCTATTTTCTGTCATGTATACATATATATGATGTGTTACAGTGGTGTATGCTTATATTAAACATGGTGAAAGTTTTGAATAGTTAGGTCACAGTATGTGGAATTAATCCCTGTGAGCCAAAAGCTTCAGACTGTTCTAAACACTAGTATCAGACAGTTTTTTCAACTCTTGATTCAGTATGATGTCAGTGAGAGCAGATATCTTTGTGCGATCATCTCGGGCATACTGCTCTGGCTGTCAGCACAGCAGCCCCACCCAAGCTGCTGTTCAAACCTTTTGTTTGTTTGGGGTAGCCAATCAGGGAGGGAGGCCTTGAAAGGAGAGGAGTTAACTTTTTTTTTTGGTTTGGTTTTTCCCAGACAGAGGAACTGAGATGCACTGAGGTCCAATACATGATAAATAAGTATTATTTTGTGCTGTGAATCATGCAAAGCCATTCTAGAAGATTTAAAAAATAAAATATGGAGCTGGGAATAAGTATAATAGGTCCACTTTAGTTTATATTTTAAGCTGTTATGGTGTTTATGTGAATCAACATATATGATAGACATGAAAATGTTTTGCATTTTAGCTACAGTCAGGCATAAACTCCAAGTTCAACTAATCTCAACAATTCATCAGCATCCTGTTGAAACAAAGCCTACACAATAGTAGAAGCAGGCAGAGCTACAAGCACTGACAGTTGATTATAATTGGGTTGCCTCTGCGATGTCCGAGCTTTCACATCCCATCAGCGGAAAGGACCAAGGAGACAGTTAATTCTGGATGATTTCTGTTTCACTGTAAGAGCAGTCAGACTATAGAGCAAACTTCTCATCTACCATAGAAAGAAGAAAAGGCCACATAAAAATAAAATACACTTGGTGATAATAAGTAAAGGTTGCACCTTCTGTACCAGTAAAATCACAGGAACACAGGCGTCGCTTACGTGTTTACAATATGCTGGCGCACATGTTTAAGGACTAGTTATTATAGGAAATGAGGTTTTACCTGTCTATAAAGTACCGTATGTGTGCAAAAACTTTTAAAAAGCATCAGAGGCCAAAACAGCAGTCTGAGTCCACTGATGTACAGTGCATTGTCTCTATAGGAAAGCACTGGCCAGGTAACTTCAGAGTGCTGCTTAAGAGCCAGATTCCTCCCAACCTATGGGCCAAGCACCCCAAAAGTTTTTTTCTTCTAAATTGTAGAGCAGCAACCTACACTGTATTGACAAATGTATTGAGCCACTCCTCTTAATCTTTTAATTCCCCTCTTTTCAGTCCCATTGCCACAGGTGTATCAAATCAAGCACCCAGCCAAGCTTCACGCACATTTGTGAAAGGATGGGTCATTCTAAAGAGCTCATTGAATTCAAGTATGGTACTGTAATAGGATGCCGCAGTTGCAACAAGACAGTTTGTGAAATTTCTTCCCTCCTAGATATTCCACAATCAGCTGTAACCACAGCCACTCAGCCACAATGTGGCAGACAACGTAAAGTTACAGAGCGGAGTCGCCAAGCGCTGAGGCGCATAGTGTGTGAAAGTCGCAACCGCTCTGCTGACTCAATAACTGCAGAGCTCCAAACCTCCTCTGACATTAATATCAGCACAAAAACTGTGCAAAGGAAGCTTCCATAGCTGTAGGTGTAATGTGTAGGTAGCCCAGTACTTTTGTCTATACAGTGAATCTTCTATTTATAGTACTTGCTTCCAGATACCAAGACTTTCATTTCTTGAAATAAGCTGCCGTCTATTGGAGACAGAAAAAAAATTGAATTAAAGAATTTATCATAGACAGAAATGCTGGATTCTCACTCATCAAGACTTTTCAGTTAAAAAGTGAAGAAAAACTGTTAATAATTCATGTCCACACTGAGGCCACAATCTGGGAATTTTCTCCCTTTAAGGGGTCACAAGCCAAAAACCCTGGCTAACTAAATAAATCATCGTCAAACCTCAGTGAGGAAACAAACTAAAACAGGGCGTCAACTCAGCCTCATCCTTTTTGAGTTCATCTCCTGTGGAAATCAAAGCATCTCAAGAATCAATATCTGTAATACTGAACTAATCTGTCTGCACTGCAACTCACATGAAGGCTGTTCCATCATTTTCACATGAGAGGATATTAGCTCTTTGCAGCTACGGCAGTAACATCTGCACAGATGCACTCTTGTTAAATGACTCTTGGCTCAATATAAAAGTGTCTAATATACTCAGGAAAGGCTGAGCTCAACAAGACTCCAAGGATGGTTTACCATGTCCTAATTTGATTAGAGTGCTGCAAAGAATGTGAAAGCAACCTCTGGGAAAATGAAGCACAATGTAGCTAAAGAGCCCAGACATCTACCAGAGTGGCCAGTTTATACCACATGAACCAGGATATTTTAGTGTCTTTGTTCCCTTAATAGGTTGGACAGGATGTCGCATTCAAGTACAAGTTAAAAATGTCAGACAGCTACAGGTTAAACCGTTTCAGTTTTACTGTATACATGATGTGTCAGCACAACAAGCAGTTATTTTGCATTTTAAAAAGGGTGATAACAGTTTGCTGAGGGATGAAATAAGTGAATATGTGAAGGATGTGAGGTGTAGGTATTTGTTGAAATTACCCCAGTACTTTAAATCTTTGTGAGTGAAGTAAAAAATGTTTACATGACGCCTTTTTATGCTCACATTGCAACCTATATATAAGACACTCTGATCAATATTTGCCTTGCAGCAACATTTGAGTTCTTTCACGAATAATAAACTGTACAAATAAATTAATATGCTGAAAACAAAACAATTTAGAGCAATTGTTTTTGGTGCACAGGCTTCAAGAGAAAACTGCTCAGTACAGACTACTAAAACTGTAACTACTTACGCTTATCACTGCCATCAGTGAGGAACAATGTGCAGTCTTTCCACTGATGTAAAGTTGTATTATCCCACTGGGGCTTTTAAAAACTCAATAACAATGTTCCATCATGTTCTTAAGAGCTTCAGTGGAAACAGTTTACTGTCTGGAACACTGCGAAACTAAGAAGTGGGTTTATATGCAAAAACCAGTGTAATTTTTTTGTATGATGGTCCTTTTGCCACCTGCTATTTGTTTGGAGTAGTTAAATAGCAAAGTGGACAGATGGTCTAAAAAACGCTGCAAACACTCATTGTAGTTTTGAGGAGGAGGGATTCTTCATTCTGTGAAAAGTTTTTCATCCAAACTTTCCCCCAGTTTGTTCAATGTGCCGAATCTTCACCTTATGATCTGTTGCTTTTAGCTGAACACAGTGCATATCTCAATTCTGTGAGCAGGGACACAGACAGGACATCAGGGTCTCTTAAACAAATACTGCTTAAGGCAGTTTTTGTTAATTATTAATTCTAATCCACTTTCTACTCCCTCTCCGGCTGTTGGCTCCTGGAATCATCTCAAAATGTGGCTCTGGTTTTTGCAGAGTTGATTAATGCAAGCATTTTACTTTCTGATAGTCAGAATCAGGAGAGAGCAGATTATCCGAGTGGCTTAGGTTACTATGGTGACACCTCTATTAAAAGTGAGCCTAGATGAAATGCAAAGCTAGCTCATAACAACCCGTAAATCATGCACATTTTCACTAAAGAGTACAAATTTCAGCCTGTACCTTTAAAACCATTTTGGTGCAGATATTTCACACAGTAAGTAACCATGTGGTCAAATCAGTCGAGGGGATTTTTCACAGTCTTTCAACCTCAAGTTGGAGCGATAATTTGCAAAATGAACTTCATGTTGTACTGAATGACACTTTAAACCAGCAATTTAGCCAATAAACCCATCAGGAAACTGTTCTCTGAAATCATAAATCAAGTAAGCAGTAGGGTTGTTTTCCCATAGACTTCTATACAGCTGGGTTTATTTTTGCAGTCAGGCCATAGACAGTATAAAAGATGGACGTAGCTTCCAGGTCTGAAAAATGAAGCCAATGCAGAAGTGCTATAAACCTGCATCCTTTTTAATGGCCACTAGGGGCATTTCATCTGGTTGCAAAAGAAAAACTTCTTATACAGCTTACTGGGGCTACCTTTGGAAAAACCCACAGCCTATTCTAACAGTCGTCAAACCACGTCTTTATTGATAAATACTGTCAAAACTCATCATAAAGGGTACTGGGGAGGTTGTCAAATGTTGTCCTTATGGGGAAAATAATTAAAATGGACTGGAAGCACCACATTTTCACTGATTCTTTATTTTACAGGATGTTTTAAGGGCTGTATACATTGTCTGCTGAGGTAATACGTTTTATTTGTGCATGTTTTTACTAACATCGGGAATTAAGCACAGCAGAAAAGCTAAAGCAGTGCAAACTAGAATTGCCACTGGAGTGTGCATTTAGCTTTATCATTTGGTGATGTAAAAAATGTATAAATGTCTTTATACTTGATTCCAACATGTTGCTAAGCCTCTTTAACACTGCTGGAATTGCAGCTACTAGAAAATAAAAGACACACACCAAGAATACCTGTTCAACCAATAAAATTAATTTTACTTTGATCTACCAACAAACTAAAGTGATTTCCACGTCTCCTTTATTAGGCCTTTAATGTTTAAATGTATCCAGTTTAAAGTTTTAAAGCTCTAATGTGCAGCTTTTACATTAGAAATAAACTGCAGCACTGAGAGCGCACTCAGCGATAAAGTAATTAATTCCATTTTAAGTTACTTTTCCGCTCTGTGTGCAGGTCACCAGATTAATGTTCTACAGCATTAATTTCCTGTGTTTTTTGCAACAGTGTTGCATTTTACTGTTAAAATTTAATGTTCTTTACAGATTTTTATCACCATTTTATCATAATCATCTGATAACGTCTCTGATTAGAGCAGAAAACAGAATTAGCCAGGATATGCTCATTGGTTAATGACTTGTGATTGACAAGTGATTAGCCAATAAGCCTGCAGTTTCACAGTCAGAGCTGTTCCTCCTTGTTAACATCAGGTTTCGAAACACAAAGATGACAATGGCAAAATTCTTCAATGTTTCACAACGGGACTTCATTAACCAGTGGGTGGCATCCCAATATGTGCTTCCATTTTATTTTATTTTTTTATATACTGTCTACAATCAGAGGAGTCGCCCCCTGCTGAACATTAAAAAGAATGCAAATTTCAGGCACTTCTGCGTTGGCTTTACTTTTGAGATCCAGAAGCTACATCCGTCTTTTATACACAGTCTATGGTAAACACCTTTAGCAATGGCACCTGCTGGGGTACAGCACACCACTTGGACAAACCAACCAGCAATTAAGAAAATGTATCCTATGCAGGATTAAAGCCATTTCTATGAAACACTTAAAAAAAAAAAAATACCCATACTCACAAAAACACACATACAGATGCAAATATGGAGCCTCTGAAATAAACAGCACATACTCACTGAATCCATACTGTGCTTCTCTTACTCTAATAATCAAACATAACAGCACAGACAACAAGACTCACTTCAAAAAAGAGACAGTGATCCATTTACTTAAACTTTGGGTACAGGTAACAAAGACAAGCTATACAACATTTTCTTCAGATGTGCTGGTATGAGAATTACCCTTAAGGGCAGAACAAACACTGCTTGTATTCAGCGAGCAGCTCTGACACTGCTGTCTGGGTGAAATGAGATGAAGTTGAACCACAGAAGGATCAAGTAACAAGAAACAATATAAATAGAGAAAAAAAACTGCTCTACTTACAGAGTCATGACAGTTAAGTCAGATGTGTAAAGCTTTTATAAAACGATACATTCTGTGATTGGAGAGGCTTTAGGGGCTGCAAATCAGGCTATTCAATTTATCTCAGATAGCTGAATTCATATTTGCTAAGGCCATATGGCAACAGAGGATTTTGAGGATTGTGGCTTTAAGGCAATAACATCAATGTAACTAATAAAAAGGATGGACCACAAATCCATAGCTGGACTGAAAATATTCAGGTAGGAATTATGACATCTGTGCTCCAATTACAAAATAAAACAAAGAAGTGAATGTTTGCTACAGGCTAAAGGAGGACAGTGTAACATATTATGTTCAGTAAAGGCTACTCTGCAGTTGCAAAGCAATTAGCCTATTTTGAAGAGCATGAAAAAGCAGACATCATTCAGCTCCCGGCTCGCTTTTTATCTCCTCCATCCTGCTGAAATGTGCGGCCAGCTCACGAAGCACAGCTGTCCTGCCCAGGTGATCGTTCCTCCTCTTCTCCATAATCATGTCCTCCAAACTCTGAAACTCCAGCACGTGCGGCTGTTTGCCCGACATGAATATTTTCAACCTGTAGGGCTGCTTGCCTATGCGTATCTCCCCACCCATTTTGAACTCCCTCTTGCCGAACCTGCACCAGGCTGCAAAACACTCAGAGTTTCTCCAGCTCAGCTCCCGGTCCTTTAATCCCACCTGCTCCATCGCGTTTTGCACCACCATGTCCGGACCCAGAGCTTTGAATTTGTACAGGTCGTTGACAATCCGACACCTCCTCCCTTGACTCGCATCTGTCAGAAAGCTGTTCTTTACCTCGGCTCTGTGCAGGTGCACCACCTGGAAGTCCCCCACATACACCGCCCAGTGCGGGTACTGACCCGTAGCCACAAACTCCACCAGGTCACCTGGTTTACATTTGTTAAGCAGATTCTCTGGAGAGTAAACTTCCAGGTTGACCGACTTTACGCTCTTCTCGTAAATGCATTCATCTCTGTTGTAGACGGCGCATTCCACTTCGTCGCGTTGATCGTATTGTTTCTCTTCCTGATTCGGGTCTTTATCTGAGCCATCGACCGCGCAGCCATCCTCCAGTTCGTCGTCGTCGTTGGAAAATATGTAAGAGACGCCGATCCGTGGACCTTCCTCCGTGTCCACCCCGTTGGGATCCACTGTGGGAACTTCTGCGTAACTTAAATGTGACAGCCTGTCCATCTGGTTCCCCATGCCGCTGCTCACCTGGTAGCAGCCTGTGTAATGCGATCTGATGCCGAAGGCTGTTACCGGTCACCAAACATCTCAACCATCTGCCACAAAAATAAAAAAATAAAAAACCCACAGGTTAAAAAACTTCCTTCGCCCTGCCTTCAGACAGGGTATTGTCCAAATTACGCAGAAGTGTAACTCCGTTTATTGAATACGCCGATAACCACTCAGTGCCCCATCAACAAGTGGAGTTGGGAGGAAAAGACAAACTGCTTACAGATTCAGGTGTAGCTTCGTAGACTCACCTTCTGTTTCCCTGCGTAAAGTTAAGTCCGCCCTTTGTCGCAAAAGAAACGATCAAAAACAAAATCCTCGACAGGGCGACGCGTTTGCCTACACACGCAGATAAGCAGCTCAGGAACTGAGCAGCGTGCCGCCCGGCGTCGATCTGTGACTCGGCATCAACAAGGACTCTCTCCAGCTACACAGAGCTCCGCTTTTAAAGCGGAAGTGCGCGTAATTTTCACCACTGAATCTTTAATATCCGCTCTTACACTCTAATAAGCCTTTTCAGGTCGTTTTGTTCACACAGATTCTCAGTTTATGCTCAGTCTGACTCATTAAACTGTAAAAAAAAAAAAATTACATTTTATTTCTTTAGTTGTTTGCTGTTTACTTATCTATTTTGATTTTGTTGGTTATTTTAATGGTAAATGTGTGCATATTTTGAACTGCAGACACACACTGTATATATTTTTGAAGAATAAATAGACAAACTAAATCCTAGAAGGACGCATCTATGAATAGGTGACTGATGCCCTATTACAAAGTACACTTTGCATAGGAGGAGGTGGGGGGTCCAACATTTGGGTATATTTTTACAGTTTTGACCACCTGTCTGTCCTTGAATGAGCTGAAGCTGCCAAGTACTTTGCGCGCTATATCCTGGTGGGACCATAATATCTCCATTATGTTTGTGCTGGTTTGTAGACTGCCTGGAGGCGCTCAGTTATGGACTATTTTCTCAGCACAGTCGAAAGGAATGCGCATGCGAATGTGAAAACATCTGAACCTGAAATGGCTTGAAGAACAGGAGAGGTGCTGAGGGCTGTGAGCACGTTTGCAGTTAAAAGGAAACAAATGTTAAACTCTGAAGACGAGAGAGAGACACAAACTTTGCAGGGTGAATGACCCTGAGTCTGACCCCAGTATGGTATCACTGTCATAGCACCGACTACAAATGCAGTCACCTAGTACCGATTTCTGCAGTTTAAGCAGGCAGAAAGGCCTCATTTAAGACAGCGGACTCAACAGATTAGCAAGGAGACCTTTGGGCAGCACTCCTTCAGACTATCAGGTTAATTAAGACACTAAGCTTTCTCAGAGCTGCACAGGATCACATTATTTCCCCGTAACCCCAGTGTAATCCAGACTGAATATTTTACCAGGTTAGTAAGACTGCAGCAGGGTCACAAAGTGCACACACAAAGGTTTGCAGCCTACTGGCATTCGTGGCCCCCAAATGCTCCCAATGCACCATCGGGTGTGAGTGTGTGCGTGCGTGTCATTATTTGACCTGATAATGATGCAGTATTATTTAAAGAAAGATTATCTACTTCTATAATTTCACCATTCACACGCTTTTCATCCGCTTTGGCTCAAGTTTGTGTACATACTGTGAAGGAGCACTATTTTTTTAAGGGTTTTGTGTGTGTTTTTTTACTTTCCCAGCTTTCCTCCTATTTCACTATGAAGCCCTGCAGCAGTCTCAGTCTGACACTGCATATGATAGGAGTCAAAAATAACGCGCAGAACGAATTCAGCAGATGTATTACACCTTTACAGAGGATGAAGTTTTATATCAACGCAGGCTGAAGGTGTTGGGAAAGAAATAGACTGTTAGAGTGGTGACATGCAGCCTATTTGACCGCTTCTTGGTGCATCTTATCCTCCGGTGGCATGACCCAGTTTACGCCCCCGGTGCCCCCTGGTAACACACTGTAATTTGTGGTGCTGGGAAATTACTGGAGCAGGGAGGCCTGGGAGACACACTCAATTAGACAGGGCTCCACCTGTCCGATGGGGACGCAGCCAGCCTCAGACTGACACCTTAATCTCCCCCCACCACACCCCCGTAAAAATGTGGGCTTTTCATAGCTTTTCAAAGGCTGCACAACCACGTATTCAACATTGCGTTTTTCAGCTCAGTCTCCGTTAAAATCTATGAGGCTAGTTGAATATGTGTACACTTGAGGCAGATGGACAGAGCATCCGGACCGCTGCGTCTTGCACACCATCTGTTCCACCTGGCTTGGAAAACAGCTAATGGCCTAGTATGGTGTAATGTGATTGGCCACAAGTCAGAGCCTGTGGGCGGTGGAATCAGTGATTCAAAACCTTCAAAAGCGTACATGAGAAATAAAATACGCCACTGCAGGATATTTTAAGGGAGGGGGGAAGAGTTTGATCTTATTACATATTTATTTATATTCTCATATACTTTTTACATATTTATCTGTAATAATATGTATCTGGAGAAGAGGCAAGATGGAGAAAAGGATGAAGGAAGGGCATGGTGAAAGAATGTCACTTTCTTGTTCTTCCTTTTTTGTAACCAATGTAATAACAAGATCATTGTTAAGTATGTCAAATATTCACATTCCCATTAAACAAGCTACAACAAAGAGTTCCTAAAATATCTGCTGACATATAAAACTAGCATTTTAAACACTGTGGTGGATGTATATCTGGGTAAGGATGAGGGGAGGATATCTGGGATGACTGAGTAACTGCAAGTAGATAACAAACAGGCAGGACTGGGAGGGGACTCTTATTGTGAAAGCTAGGCGTGTTTTAAAACACCTGTGAGGTGTACAATACTCACGCAACATACACACAATGGATTCTACACAGTCATCATGCTTCAATGCGTCCTCATGACAGTCTTTTTTTTTTTTCTATTTTAGCATCACGTTATCAGAAACTACCACAAGTGGGTCAAAAACTGCAGAATGTAGACTCCTTCTAAAAAAGAGGGAGAGAGAGCTCAACAAACTGGGTTTCCATTTTAAACGCAATAAAAAGTACTCTATATACTCACAGCAATACAGAAAATTCATGATAGACTTCAGACACTTTTTGGGCCATCACATCTCTGAGAAGCTGGGCAAAGCATTAGCATTTCCATCCCCTGGGTCTGCAACAGCCTTTACAACAAA
>VUQS01000292.1:41783-67743 GCA_015108495.1 Heterochromis multidens | reverse complement strand
GGCCAAAAAACCCCCCCCCCCCCCACCACCACCACCACCACCACCACCACCACCACCATCACCATCACCACCATCATGGAGGATCTTCCATTTCATTAATTGTAGCTCGAGGACTTAGGAGATTTTACGGGAGGAGCTTAGAGTGAAGAGTGTGTGGTTTTTTCGAGTCTTTTATCATGTGAGGTGACATATAGATGCAGCTTCTCCACATAATTCACTCAGTTTGACGTTGTGCTAGACACAGTAAAATATGGAAATTTATTCTACAAATGTGATTTACCAGAAAACCTCAGTATTTATTTATTTGTTTGTTTAAGATTTATGATATTATCTGCTGTGGACACATTTCTGGTTGTATTGTTCTTTAAAATACAGGTGAATCTGTGTTTGTCAGGAATTACCTTGATTGTTTTCTTTTTCAGCCATTCTGTTGTAGATTTGCTGATATGTTTGGTATCATTGTCATGTTGCATGACCCAATTTCAGCCAAGCTTTAGCTGTCAGACAGACAGCCTCACATTTGACTCTAGTATCAGGGTTCATGTGTCATTGACCCTGGGTTTTGAGTTTTTGAGGGTTCATGATTTATTCTGGGTTTGTGAAGCAAACTATGTTCAAGTCTATTAGTTTGTAGTCTTTTGAGTATAGTATTATTTCCTAGTGTCCCTAAGTTTTGATCTATGTTTCTAGTTCTTAGTTCTTAATTAAATGGTGTTAGATAAGCTGTATCATCAGACTGTTTCAAGGAAAGTCCGGTGTGTTGTGGCTGACCGTGAACACCCTCTTTACTCTGACTTTGAATTAATGACCTCAGGATGACGTTATAGGACGGGTTAGGGTAAGGTTAGTTACCCTAAAATTATTCTATTCTGTTCTAGATTCCTTTTGTGTTCTCTCTCTCCTAGTTTCATCTCTGTGTGTAGTCAGCCTTGTCCCCTTGTTTGTTTACTTTTGGTCTGTGTCTAGTGTATAGGTTCATGTCAAGTTTGTGGGTCTTAACCTCAGTCTTAGTTTCCTGTTTTATTTTGCTAACCCCTTGTCGTTGTGCTCAGTTTTGCTTTCCCCCCTGTCTTGTCAGTTAGATTCTGCTCTCCTGTGTCTTGTTTTCCCCTTTGTGTATTTATAGTGCTGTCCTCCCTCCTGTTCCTGTCAGAGCATACTGTTAACATCACACTGTTTGAGTTCCTGTTCTCCGTGCCTCCTAGCCTCAGTGAGTTCTCAGTTACTTTGCTTTTGGACTTTGTTTCCCTTTTGGACTGGTGTTTTGCCACTCAGACTTCATCAGCTCAATAAAGGGCTCGCCTTATGTTCAGCTCCACCCGCCTGTCTGTGTCTAAATTCACAAACTAAATTCACCATACACTCTAATATATTAACATCTAGAATACTTTGGTATACAGAGGAGTTCATGGTTGACTCAGTGACTGCAAGCTGCCCAGGTTCTGTGGCTGCAAAACAAACCAACATCATCGTCCCTTCACCACTGTGCTGAACAGTTGGTATGAGGTGTTTGTGCTGATATGTTGTGTGTGATTTTCACCAAACGTGGTGTTGTCCATTATGGCCAAACATCTCATCTGTTCCGAGGGCATTGGTCCAGAAGTCTTATGATTTGTTCAGATGCAACTTTTCAAAGCTAAGCTGCCATGTTCTTTTAGAGAGAAGAGCCCTTTTCCTGAAAACCCTTTCAAACAAGACATTCTTGTTCAGTCTTTTTCTAATTGCACTGTCATAAACTTTAACATTTAACATACTAACTGAGGCCTTTAAAATCTGAGATGTAGCTCTTGGGTTTTTTACAGTTTCTCTGAGCATTGCACAGTCTAACCTTGGGGTGGATTTGCTGGGATGTCCACTCCTGCGCAGATTGGCAACTGTCTTGAATGTTTTCCACTTGCGAAATATTGTTCTCACTGTATTTCATTAACACACATGCTCCAGATTAGAAAACTGCCAAAACCTCTGCTTTTAGGTGCTCACACTTCATGATGATCAGTGCATTTGATTAGCAGCACCTGGATGCTACTAACCCTCTTAATTTCTATGAAAGCATTAAGGGTGTACTTAGTTTTTCACACACTGCTTCTGCATTTTGGCTTAATTCTTGTTAAATAAATAATGACACTGTGTAATATGCCATGTGTTGTTCATCTGAGGTTGTATGTACCTAATTTTAGGACCTAATTTTAAGGATTAGATGATTTTCATTATGTCGTTATACATAAAACCTTTAAATTTAAAGAGTATATACTTTCTTTTTACCAGGACTATATTTTCAGTATATAGCCAATTTTCCAGTTTTGTTTTTTTTTTTTGGTAAAGATACCCAAACAAAGACAGTGAAGTGCTGCTACAGTAAGGGAGGCTACTTCTTTCTACAAAGCAGATTTGTCTGAATGTTGAAATGCATTTGTACATAAATAGTCAACACATTTGGTTATAGGTGCTTCCTTTTTAGGAGTAGACCACAACACTAAATCTTTTGAGCAGAGGACAGCAAAACTATCTCTGTTGGTACTTGCACGAAGTTACTTTTTTTTAATTTAAGCATAAAAATATTGTAACACTTGCTCAAAACCATTTTAATGCTCTCACAGGACTCTTTTATTAGAAGCATTATTGTGTATCTCCTGGGCCTGAATTTTCTCTCTGATTCCAGAGCTTCTCTTGGCACATAAATGTACCATGAGTCAAACAAACATGGAGCAAAATGGATTAACTGTAATAATTTACCTGGTTTGAGCAATTTGCAGCAGGCCTCTGCAAGTTCATTTCCCCAGTATAATCAAATAAAAAGGAAATCAACAACTGTTTTCGAGGCTAAAAAAAAAACACATTCAGAAGTTTGCAAATATATTACACGTTTTGGAAAATCAATGGAAATGTAAAGAATTTTTGATGTATTGTTTAAGCAAGCAGGGGCACTGGTTTATGTAAAAAGAAAAGAAAAAAAGTTATTTCCAATAGAGTCATCGTAAAAATACAAGTTGCTAAGCACACTGGAAAACTTCTTTGAAATGCATTATTTGTGCCTTGCAAAGAAGCATGTTAGGATTTGGAAAAATGTGTTTGCTGCTCAGAAACTGGCTGCATACTGTAGCTGCAATTAGAACGTAATTTATCAAAGCAGAGCTCAGTCAAGCCATGGCAGAGGTAGTGTGTTGTACCCCCTGCTACCAACTAAATCTCCACATTTCTGTTGAGCCAGAATGACTTCATCCTGATGAGGAAAATATGAGGAAGGAACTCACATCACTAGGCAGTCCTGGTAATTAAAAATGATTGACAAGCAGCCAGGTTAATCCTTCAATCCTAGCTTTACAAAAAAGACAAAAAAAAAAAATGTCCCCCAGAGCTGTTTTGGGTCCTGGCTTGGTTCCACCCAGGTCCTGAACACATGTGGCTTCCAGATGTGGCTCCTGGGATGGATGCAGTCAGGCACGTGGATGCCTCTCTGTAGAGAAGCACTAAGGAGAGACTCAGCGGTTAAAACACTCACACATTCACATCCCTCATGTGTGTCCCTCAAGGGAGGATCCTCCTGCCAAGACACAGTGGTTTAAGAGGAGCAGCAGCTCCTATAATTGATATTTTAGTAAAAGCATTTTTTCCCTGGGCTTTATGGAGCTTTATTGGGAGTTTCAGTAACCAAAATCTCTCATAAAATTGTCATGGTCCTGGGTCAGTTGACCCAGTGTTTTGAGTATTGTGGTCTTAGTTTTGTTCGTTTAGTATTTAGTTCTTCTCTCAGTGTTTCATCCCCTCGTGTCTATTCCCTTGTATTTAGGTCTTTCATGTTTGCTATCTTCCCATTTAGTTATTTCCCTTCCTGTTTCCTTTGCCTCTTCCCCGTGTTTTATCCTTTTGTGCCTCTTTGTGAAGTCAGTCGTGTCTGTTTACCTTTTGTCTATGTCAAGTCCGTGTGTCTTAGTCTTTGTCTCAGTGGTTATGTTTCCTGTTTTATTGTGATAATCTCTTGTCCTGTGTGCATCATGTTCAGTTTTGCTTCCCTTGTCTCGTCAGAGTCTGTTCAGCTGTATTCCCCAGGTGTGTCCACTCTGCCCTGATTTCCATTCGTGTGTATATATTGCCTGTCTCTCTCTGTTCTTTGTCATATCCTCGTCATAAATCCCCTCACGCTGTGTGCTCTGTTTTCTCCCTAGCATCTAGCATCTAGCATCTAGCATCTAGCATCATGCATCATGCATCATGCATCTAGTTCCAAGTTCCTGGTTCATGCCTCATGCCTCATGCCCTACCATGCCAGAGTTTTTGTGTTTTGTATTTTAGTTATGTAAAATCCCAGCAATAAAGCTGTTTCCGAATTCACGTTTCATCTCCAGAGTTACACACTTGGGTCCTAACCTGCCTACCACACAGCCAATCCATGACAAAAATTGTTTTTGGGCACTTTAAATATCTCTGAAACCCTACTGTAACATTACCTGCTCAGCACTGAAAGGCAGGAACGGTCAGTGACTAGTTGGTGAAACAAGTGGAGCATTAAGAGGTAGAGATTTCCATTGGGGGTTTGAAGAGGACATAAACAGTGAACGCGGAGAGGCTTAGCCGGGTCCAGAAACAGAAGTTTAATTTTTTCTCATTATCTAGTCCTATTTTAGTTTTTTATCCCTATTGTTACTGAACACAGAAACACACGTCTCGTGGATAAACCACACAGGTTTATATTGTCTCTGTTGTTTTTGTTCATGTTTTATCCATCGATTTGGCATAGTGAATAGATTTAATCACTACAATACACACTCTACACATGTTGTCAAGGACAACCTCTGGGAACGAGAAATGAAGTGAAACTTCAAACCTTACTTTGGGAAAAAGTTGCAAAACATTTGAAGTGGTTTTTATTTGATTGGACTGGTGATCACCCCCTCATTCATGTTGGATACATTCATTTTCTTTTTTACATATATAGTCTCTGGTTGCCATGGAGAAGAAGATGGTTATAGGTGCAAATCAAAAACAGGAGTTTGAAGCACTTATTACCGCATGTGTTAAGCAAACACGATGTGATAGATGCTGTATTCTATCAAACCTGACAGAATTTAAACACAATGCTAGAAGCTGAAATTTTAACTCAGTCACTGGATGTTTCTTGTTGAAATTCATCTTCGAATTAATTTCCTCTATCAAAATTTCATGTTTCTTAATTTTTTTAATCAAATGATTACATATTTAGAGATTTAACTTGATTGTTGAGTGAGTCAGGTCATATTTTTGAAGGGTAAAATGAATTTGACTTTTATGTCCGGAGCTGGCACTGATGTTGGTCTGTAGGCATAATGACTGGTATGTTGACATTGCCTGTGATCACATGGCCAGAGTTAAGTTATTAAGTGCGTATTTGTCTCAGATGAACCAAGCATCGTCAACAGCCAAACTCCTCACAGTTTTACAGGAAAACCTGTAAGACATTCTGATGCATCTGGAGTTCAAACCTCCAAACTAGCAAAGAACAAGCTTAACTCAGAATATCACCTGTGGTCTGCTGCAGAAAACTCTGCCACCATGAGAGTTTGTGGACTGAAGGTGACAGGATATACTTATGGTTAAGTTTTACCAGTCAGAGTGGTTAAAAGCAGAAAGAGTGTTTTCCTTATGGCCTTGGATGAAGGATGGTCCAGGCACAGAAAACTTTGGTGTTATGTCTGGGATGAGAGCATTAAAAGCTAATACTCTTTCCTTACATTCAGACTTTTCAGTTTGGACAACTGGACAGCTCTCTCAAGCCAAGAGTTTGCAGCTCTGTTTGATCATTTCATGCAGTTTTTGCTAACCCTAGAAAGTCTTAGATACATCCTCACCACGTGGGTCCCCAGTTTGAGAGAAAAGAGTGCACATATCTCTGATCTCGACCAAAATCCCCAGAGAACAGGTTTTCATCTCTATTCCTGAAAAATCTCTGAACAAAAACAAGAGATTCTGATATTCTTCAAAGGAAGCTGAGAAAATCTATAACCCGTCTGGGCGGAGCCTTTCATCAATATCACATGAGGATCTTACAGCATTCTCATGTGAAGCTGGCAAGGTTTTTTTTTTTTTTTTTTTTCGCTGAAGCTCTGGCCACGCAATGCTGGCTTTTCTGTGTGGAGCTCTGAGAATGTTGCAGTAGAAGACACACTGTGGCCACTGAAAACAAAGCAGGTCTTGACAGGTTGAAGGTCCCGCTCAACAAAGGGATTGTAAAGGTTTGCCTACAGCTGTAGCTGTTTTAATTGGCTAAAAACTTGATACAAGAAGTAGTCATCTTGTTCGATCATCACAAGTTCTCCTTTAAAGGAACAGATCAAAGATTGAAAACATACCTGCCTGTTGGGGTCTAAATACTGGATTGATGGATAGATGACGCAAAAAAGTGATGAGTCTCCTGTAGACCTGTAGCATTTGTTGGAAGTTGTAGTCATACAGTAGGGATTTCTGCACGGGTAAGGAAAGCTAAGTCATTTGAATCATTAAATAAAATAAAACTGTAATCAAAGTAAATGAAACATTTTGGAAATGTTAAACTGCCGTATTTGGTAGTGGATTCTAAATCTCTCTATTTTCTGATCACTTTGGAATTTTGTTTCTGGAGACCTGTTGAATTTTTGTCTAATTTTCACTCTTCTCTCAGCTCTGTTTTGCTTTAACCAACCAAATGCTCCAGTTATTTTCAGTAGCAAGATGCAAACATCAACTGCCTTCTGTTTAGAGTTGGATGGGCAATTAACATTTAGGTTTTACAGGTGTCACAGTGAAAATAGGTGCCAGTTGAAGCTGAGAGCAAATGAGTGTGTGTTACAGGCCTGGAAATCCATAACACTGAGCTGACATGTTTTGTAGACAGAAACTCATAATTAAATGTGCATTTATTACCCTTTGTACATGCTAGATTCTTAAAAAGTGGGATTCTTCTGTACTCGTACAGCTGTTGCTCTACAGTAAAAAAGTGTCACTTTACTATGAAAGGAACTGACTAAAGAAGCCTTAAAAAAGGACACACTTTGAGTAAGTTATACTCACATATAGCGGGGAAAATAATTAACTGACCCCTGCTGAATTTGTAAATTTGCTCACTTACAAAGAAATGAACAGTCTCTAATTTTTCTGGTAGTTTCATTTTAATGGAGCGAGACAGAATATCAATACAAAATCCAGAAAAAACACATTACATAAAATCTCTTGATACATGCTTAATAATCCAGGTAAAAGAAACCCAAAAAGCTGAATCTGTTCATCTGGACATAACGTTTCGTCACCTCTGGTGACTTCTTCAGTCTCAGCTGACTGCAGAATTCCCCAACCTTATAAACAGTACATTTGCATAATGATCGAAACTAGCACCACTGACTAACAATGGGCCATGAGGTCAGTTTCATGATCATTAGTATGCAAATTGTCATGACCATTGATCAATGGCCTTGAGTACCATTCAAAGAGTTGGGGAATGGCTGCAATCACAGCATTGTAAGATGGTGACAGATGTACCCTTAGGCCCCCTCCTCGGTTCAGAGATGGTCTTTCCCTTTTCACGTAAATGGCCTCCTTGACTCCCCGCTCAAAACGTTTCTCCCACTAAAAAATCGCTACGTCCAGATGAACAGATTCAACTTTTTGGGATAAATGGAGCTACAATCCAGATATTAATAATGAAAACATTTTTGTACAGCTTAAAGAAAAGGCTTTTTCTTCTTCTTCTTCCTGTTAATATTACTATTAGTAGTAGTAGTTCTAATAACTCATTATCTGTGTTTACAATCAAAAGTAAATTATATGTTTCCTTCAAGAAATGTGTCATGGTGTCTGTTTCAAATGTACCACATGTGATTGTGTGCTCGTGTGAATGCAGTTTCAGTTGTGAAAATCCCCACGCAATTTTCTTTTCTGTGTCTTAACTGCTGATCATCTTCTGTACACTCATGCTGCTCTGAGTCAAGCATTTCAACCAGACTGCACACCTCATAATGCAACCTCTGGAAAACAGATAACACCCTTACTGACAAGCTGCTATTAAAACAGTCCTTCAATTCAGTGTGAAATGGGAGACTGGTTGTCTCTCCACAGTCGATTACAGGCGTTGGTGAGCTTGGTGTTCTACCTAATTACTGTCAGTGACTCTGCAATTACATGTAATGACACTTAAAGGGACTATAGTCTTTGTGTTGTCATGCTGCATGCAACTCAGTCACAAATATAGATATATATGATGCAATGTGAACAAAATGTACAGATTAATTTGCAACACTGGCGCTCTGGGTAATTGATGTAACTGATCCAGATGTTGCAAAGTTGTCAAACTTTAAATGAAGGAAAATTCGGGTTGCAACTGTACACATCTGGCTGAAATTACCTCTAATCATTTTGAGACTCGTCATATGTTTATTCTCACAAAATGTTCTGTTTTTTATTCTTCTTGAAAACATCACAATGTAGTTTAAGTTAGCTTGAAATTAAACCTTGCCTTAAATTAACTGCTGTCCCAGTTAACAAAGGGGCAATAAACCAGGAGAAATATAGTGCATCACATATTAGTGGTGCATGTGGCAATAAAGGTTATGATTTAAGGGGGTGCAATCATGTGGGGGATGATTTCATTCCTTCAAATGGGGCAAAATCAGCAAACCCAGAACAGATGAAACCAAATAAAAGCTACATTAACCACTATCAGTTTTATCAAACTCTGGAAAACTGCACAGAAGAGATATTTACAGCAGAAAATGACATTGTCTGTTGGAGGAAATGTCTAATGTCTTGTCAGATAGATATATCTTATCAATGTGCATGCTGTACAGTAGTTAATGCATTGGTTTACAGTGGCTGTAAAAAGCTGAACTGCAGGTGTCGTCTGTGGATCTACGCATTCAGTTTTCCTGTTTGATTTAAAACAGATGTTGGGTAAATTACATCTCTTAAAAAAGAAAAAGGATAATATCTTAAATTCACCTATTTACTTACTGAAATCAGAGCAGGGCTGCTCGAGACATTCATTCCTGAGTTTTATAGGGTTGTAACCAGCACCTTGTCTCTGTTAATGATCTTCAAACT
Organism: Heterochromis multidens; assembly: GCA_015108495.1. Taxonomy (NCBI): domain Eukaryota; kingdom Metazoa; phylum Chordata; class Actinopteri; order Cichliformes; family Cichlidae; genus Heterochromis; species Heterochromis multidens. Next base: position 58,701 of record VUQS01000292.1, on the reverse strand, counting down.
GTAGTCTGTAATAAGTCACCTTCCTTTTTCAGTTTGCCACTAAATCACTCACATCATTACTGAATCAGTTTGCTAAATGTCTAACTCATCGTGTTTGAGCTCTGTGGGACCAGCAGGAAGCCAGATCTGAAATGTCATTATCATATCAGGGGTTCTTCAATAGCTCCGGTTTCAATGCTGCACAAGTGATTCAGAGACTGATATTGTATGAACTGCACGTTTGTATCATTGTTTCAAATGATCTAAGAACATAGAGGAATGTACATTGTGATTTACAGTTTGTGAATAATAATGTGAGGCAGTTTCACTAGTTCACCAAAAAGCTTCATCACATGGTCAGATTCATAAACAACACAGTATAATGTTCTACTCACAGGATAAAATACAAAAGCAATAATAATCAGAAGAACATTGTAGGATTTTGGCTATGGTCAAAACCCTTGCTAGTTTGGCTAAATATAACTGTAATTGCAACTGTTTTTTTATGTGCCTACATGCACACACCTGCCACTTCATTAGGTACATTGTGAGTACCAGATTTGAACCCCTTTTGTATTTAGGACGGCCCCAGTGTTTTGTGACATAGATTCAACAAGCTGCTGGAATGTTGCTCTGTTGGATGGAGATCTGGTGACTGTGAACTCATGTTCAGAAACCAGTTTGATCTGAGCTTTGTGACATGGTGCACAATCCTGCTGAAAGCAGCCATCAGAAGATGGGTACACTGTGGTCATAAAGGGATGGACATGAGCAGCAACAATACACAGATAGGCTGTCGCATTTAAATAATGCTCAGTTGGTACTAAGGGGCCCAAATGTGCCAAGAAAATATCCCCCACACCCTTATACCACTAGCAGCAGCCTGAGCCCTGGATCCATGCTTTCATGTTGTTTATGCCATATTCTGACCCTACCATCTAAATGTCGCAGCAGAAATCAAGACTCATCAGACCTGGCAACATTTTTCCATTTATCTATTGTCCAATTTTGGTGAGCCCATGCAAGTTGTAGCCTCAGTTTCCTGTTCTCAGCTGACAGGAACACTTGACGTGTTGTGTGTTCAGAGATGCTCTTCTGCATACGTTGGTTGTAACTAGTGGCTATTTGAGTTATTGTTGCCTTCCTTTCATCTCGAAGTATTCTGATCATTCTCCTCTGACCTCTGGCATCAACAAGGCATTTTCACCCAGATAACTGCTGCTCCCTGGATATTTTCTCTTTTTTGGACTATTCTCTGTAAACACTAGTGATGTTTGTGTGAGAAAATCCCAGAAGATTAGCAGTTTCTGAAATACTCAGACCAGCCCATCTGGTACCAACAACCATGCCACGTTCAAAGTCACTTAAATCACTTTTCTTCCCCATTCTGATCCTCGGCTTGAATTACAGCAGGTCTTGACCATGTCTACATGCCTCTAGTTGCTGCTATGTTATTGGCTGATTAGATGACTGCTTTACCAAACAGCTGAACAGGTGTACCTAATAAAGTGGCTGGTGAGTGTATATTTCCAGCAGACCAACACTGCAATCTACAAAGCCTGTACAGAGTGAGAGATTGGCATATTAAAGTTAAGTTAATAACTGCTCATGGACATGTTTCACAGTAAATATATAACCACTGGATTTAAAAAGAATTATACTAATATAATCTAATTAGCTAATATTATCTCATTTTAAAAGAGCAAAATTTAAATTATGCCCAACCACATGTCCACCATTTCAGATGCAAATGCAGTCAAATGAGAAACCAACAGCTCAGATAGAAAAAACATTTTGCCAGCTGTTTCCCTTTTGTCTTGGCAAGTCTAATGTTTTTTACTGGCCCATAACCAATTTAAAAAGTACAATGCATTAAAGGTTGCAAGTCCTAGCCCCAACTTTAAATGGACTGCATTTATATTTCACTTTTCTAGTCTTACCGACCACTCAAAGTGCTGTATAAGAGGTTAATTGTGGCCTGTATTTTTTAGAGTATTATAACGGATGCAGGCAGAGGGCTTTTATTTTAAAACCCCATCAAGAGAGAGGACATCTCTTCTCAACCATTCTCAGTGGATACCAAGTAAGGAGCTTCAGTTTGCTTCATTTACATCTGGAGTAAATTACAGTGCATACTGCAATATACTGTACGTAATACCGCACATTAAATTTTCTCAATCACTCTCAGAAATGTTACTGTATAATTATAATATTTGGTTCTTCAGCGGGACAAAGCAGCGTTGTTAGGCAGAACCAATTCCACACTTCATCCTTTCACAATATGAGCAATTGGCCTGAGTATGTTAATCAAATACACAAAGTAAGGCACGCACACACAAACACACAAAACAATCTGAACTCTACCAGCTACAAAAGTCCTCAGTCTTGTAATACCAGCGCGCACACACACACACACACTGATTCACTCTATGTGTTGCTTTGTGATATGCTAAACATTCTGTAAACATTACTCTGTGCATGGTTACTGTCACCATGGCAGCATGACAACAGTGCTTAGCCCGGCCCCTCAAACACGGGACAGTAGTGTTATTTAATATTTGGCTACCCATGAGCACAGCATGTTTCTATCACATAATCCTGTCACTCCAGTGAAGACTTCTCCGTGCAGCCTTGTGCAGCTGAACACAGCCCAGCTGTTGCTATGTTTTGGTCTGATCGCACAACAACAACAAAGGATAAAATGCTCACTGAGAACAGCCTGGCCTTAGTGCAATCCCACACACTTTGTCCACGGTCAGCATCACATGGGACGAGAGCAGATGCTTTTGCTCAGATTTAGGGCACTTAGATCATTCTGAGGTTGTGTATCAAGTTAAGTAAGTCAGGACGGAAACAGATCTGTTTATGTGGCTGTAACTGAGGAGTTTGATGCCAAAATAAGATTTCAGCCAACATGTGAAAAAGTTATTTTAATCCACTTTTTGTTTCCAAAACAGCATCAGGATAGAGGTTGAAAACTCAGATTGTCTCATGAACCTGAAGTCAGTTCAAACTCAGTAGCAGAGCACAGAAACAGCAACACTGCTCATTTAATGAAACTTGCACTTGATTAGTTGTGGTGAGAAGCTTAAGTATAAACGCCCATAAATGTGCTCTCTTTTTATCTTCTGTAGTATAAAGCAGCCATCATCTCTAATTCAAGCAGCAGAATAAGCAGAGGTCAGGAGGCTACATTTTTCCCTCTCTTGTTACAGTTAAAACTCAGAGCTTATTTAAAATGTTTAATGATCTAAAAGCCATCTCATTGTATTGTTTTGTCATCATCTTTATTGTATCTCAGATTTTATTCATTTGCTATTTCTTAGTTATACATGTTTCTATAGTGTAGTGGTTAGAATATTTACCTAACATGCCAAAGGTTTGCAACCAGAAGGAAACACAAACCCAAATTTGGGGGTTCATAAGCTAGTGTACTCCTACTGCTCCAGAAAAATGGGAGGGTTACAAATCAAATATGTAGATCCATTTGCATTAATACTATTATACTTATTTATACCTTTCTGCATTTGGCACCTTGCAAAAAAAAAGTTCATAATATAAGATAAAGAACTGTTATTGGGATTACATTTGGGTATATAATGGGCATGTATTGAGTGCAAATGAAAATATACTTGAATATCTCTGATTTCACCTACTAATACTAAAATTTTGGTACCTTTACATTTCTTTGAATGATGATAAATGTGCATTGTACATTTTGCCATCTCATAAAAGAATACAAATAAATAAATACATCCAAATCAATAATGTATAAGCTCCAAAGAAAGAGACAGGAAAGTAGGGGAAGATACACAGCAAAGGGCCTCAGGTCGGAGTCGAATCCGGGCCAGTGCATTTGGCCTTGCAGTATATGGCTGCCTGCTCAACCTGTGAGCTAAACCAGCACTCCAAATTTTTAATTCTTAATTTCTTAATTCTGAACTAAGCACCAACCTCTAGGACTGAAAAATGAAGCCAGTGCAGAAGCTCCAGAAACTGCAGTTCCTCTACTGGCCACTTGGGACAGTTCCCACAGACTAATAAAGTAATGCATTATTAGGAAATTAGACTTATGCCGTAAAAGCTGTGACTGATGGATGTCTGCTTGGCTTTGCCTCTGTTAATCTGAACTGGACAAAACTGGACGTCTCAGCAACGATTGTGGTATTAAGCCCCCTCCACACAAGAAGCCATTCCCTCATCAAGCATCACTTTGTGGCTGATGGTTGGTTGCTATTGGGAATTCCATGCTCCACTTGCCTAGGTAACCCTCTAATACATGTATTGTCAATCAGTGGTATCCTGCATTCTCATTCATAATCGCTTCAAGTTGAGAAACGTTTAACTAGGGACCTGCTCACTTTGCAGGTATTTCACTTGTCATGTCATTGGCTTTCTGTGCTCTATGGTTACCATATCGCTGCAACTTGCTTCCTATGTGTATGGGGCTTAAGTGCCTTTTGGAACATTTTAATGTAATTAATTCAAATTATATGGCTTTCTGTACAGTTAACTGTACAAACACACCCTCAAAAATGTCTGTACTCCAGTTTTGATGAGTAATACTGTAGCATTTTATTTTTGTGTTACTAAATGCTTATACAAGGTAAACTGTGGGATTCTTCTCTATGTAAGAATATCAACCTGCAAGACCTGATATCCTCTAACTTTAACAAAATATCATAGTTTGCACTCAATCAAGGACTTTTACCATGTGAACACATAAGTAATGGCAGGATCCACCTGTACCTGAAGGTTTAAATCAGACCACATGCACCGTGTGTGTGTGTACATTTTTCATAATTTCCTGATGTTTTACACAGAAGTGCAGCCCACTGGCTCCTGCACAGAGGAGCACTTGTCAAAACATCCATCCTGAGTGAAGTGAACTGGCTGCAGCGCTTTCACCCGAGGAATCAAAGGAAGGTGTGTCTGCTGCTTCCAACCCTGGAAACGACCAGGAGCAGTGTTGGTGTTGTAACCGTAGCAACGTAAACAGGAGGGTTCAAACACTGATTAAAATGTGTGCGAAGATTATGCAAGGATTGTGCATAGAAGTGTGTGTCTATGTGTGTGTGTGTGTGTGTGTGTGCATACATACTGCACACATATTTTCTTATGCTTCTTAAGTCAAAGACTTAAAGTCAGAGTCTTCTTTCAGTCTCTGCAGCCTGTTGAAAACCACTTCAGCTCGCAACGCCCACTACTCACTCCTGGCATCCAGTGCAGCAGCAGGCGTGTATTTTATTAGCAAACGTAAGTGTGTGTTTTACAGCGTCTCAGCAGCATAAAAATAAGTCTGTCTCTGTGTGGATGTGTGTGTGAGCTGTGTGATTACCACGGGGAAAGCTGAGTTCAGTTTAATGTGTTCTTGGCTTCCTCTGATTTTTCCACTCATTCTCACATTGAAGGAGTTGTCTCCCGACTATATACATACACACACGAGCATTGTCAAAAAACTTGAAGGTCTTCTGGTAAGGCTGATCTTTCAGGAGTTGCATACACACAGCTGGAGCTGTATTGCAGTAATCTTGTTTGCGCCACATCTGGTATGGTTTCACTTCCCAAGTCTTTGAAGGAGAAAAGGTCATTTCAGTGAGATTTATCTTGTTCCAACAAATATTAATTTTTAAGGTTTGAGTCAATATTTTCGTTAATGTGCATCACTCTTAATTAACACTTCTTGTTTTCTTAATGCAGTGGCTTTATGAGCTGATCCTCTTGGACTAGACATGCTGTCTGCTGTAACCGGTCTGAGCCACCAAACTAGTTTCCTAGTTTTAGTGTCGAACAACAGCCCTGAAATGTTACATAACATGTGGTATTCATGGGCATTTCTCAAGCATAAAGTTGGGAATTATGTTTTTTTGTTTGCTTCCGTCATTGGACAGCCACCATGTAAGAGACAGACAGGAACCACATGTTTGCTGCATGTGTCATGGCTATAATTAAACTAAGGCTATTATAACTTATGCATTGGTTGCTTCTTCTGTCTGGGTTAAATGGTTTTTACACTTTATTTATTCACTCCACCTGCACACTTTATCACGACTATTATAACTGTCAAACAGATTTCAGCAATATTTGGGTCACTTGTCAAGAACATGCACATAAGTTTTAGTATGGATGAAGGACATTTTTAAGGATTTCCATACAGGGAGTGAATATTTTGACAAAAACTAACTAAAAAAAATAAAATAAAAAAATTATCACAGTCACATTTATCCCTTCATGGCTTTGGTGCAGACTCAACCATTTAAAATAATTTGTAGCAAAAACAAATGTAATATCCGGCGCAAAAACCTGCCAAATCAAACATGCCGTGCGACCCGCTGTGGCAACCCCTTGTGAATACTGGAGCAACTAAAGGAAGCTTCTTTTATTTGTGTTGTAATGCAGTCTGGTGACTTTGTTATTGACTTTATGAGAGGCCATTCTTAAAAACAAGGAATGCACTGTCCAGCTCAGCAACAACAAAAGGCCTGAAAGACCACAGAAGACAACTCTCACAAACTGGGCCACATGGCCATAACAACAAGGGAGATAAGATAAGATAAAATAAGATTACTTTATTGTCCCCCATAGGAGCAAATCATCCTGGATCAGCCAAGTGCTGTATCGAAAAACCAAACATCAACACAGATCAAGACAAAAGCACTTAATGGGAACAGAGACTTTGGAATAAATAATAATAATAATTAAGAAACAATTACCTCAAAACCTCTCCTCTGTCATTCAGTCACAAGCTGGTCATTTATTTAACTGGCAGAGGAACAAATGAATATTTATAGTGGTTATGCAGCCCCAGTTCCAAAAAAGCTAGGACACTATGTAAAATGTAAATAAAAACAGAAAGCTATGATTTGCATTGGGGTTGATTTGCATGATTTTCTTTGTCATATCTTTTTGTTTCATGATGCTCCAAATGTTTTCAGTTGGAATGCAGGCAGTTCAGCACCTGGACTCTTCTACCATCAAGTCATGCTGTTGTAATAGATGCAGTCTGCGGTTTAGCATTGTTTTGCTGAAATATGCAAGACCTTCCCTCAAAAAGATGTCATCTGGATGGGAGTAGATGTGCAAGCTGCCAATTCCATAGGCATTAATACACCCCCATACCAACAGAGATGCAGGTTTTTGGACTGCACGTTTATAACAAGCCGACTGGCTCTTTGCCTCTTTAGTCTGGAGGATGCAGCATCCATGTTTTCAAAAAATACTTTCAAATTTCAATTCATCTGACCACAGAACAGTTTCCACTTTGCCTCAGTCCATTTTAAATAAGCTTTGGCCCAGAGAGAAGGTGGCAGCATTTCTGGATTTTGTTCACTTTGCATGATAGAGCTTTAACTTGCATTTGTGGATGGACAGACAGGGATTTCTGAAAGTGTCCCTGATCCCATGCAGTGATTTCCATGACAAAATCATGTCTGTTTTTAATGCACTGCTGCCTGAGGGCACAAAAATCATAGGTAGCCAGTATTGATTTTCAGCCTTATCCCTTGTGTAGAGATTTCTCCAGATTCCCAGAACCTTTTGATTTTATGTACTGTAGATAATGAGATATTCAAAGTCTTCACAATATTACACTGAGGAACATTATCCTGAAATTGTTCCACAATGTGCAGACGCAGTTTTATTGCAGATTGGTGAACCTCTGCCTACCTTGATGTCTGAGAAACTCTGCTTCTCTAAGATGCTCTTTTTATACACAATCAAGTTACTGACCTGTTGCCAATTAACCTAATTAGTTACAAAATTTTCCTGCAGCTGTTTCCCATCAGTACCACTTCCTTTTCCAGCCTTTTGTTGCCCCCGTCCCAATGGTTTTGAGACTTGTTGCTGCTATCAAATTCAAATTGAGTTAATATTTTTCATGAAATAGCAAAATATTTCAATTCAAACATTTGACATGATTTGCAAATCATTGCGTTCTGTTTTTATTTACTTTACATAGTGAACTGGGACTGGGGTTGTACAAAAATTGTGTCATTGTACAAAAACTTATGGATATAAATAGTATAATCATAAAGATGCAGATATAAGTACATCTTTTGGGTTAGTTATTCCTACTGAAGTTTCATCTGCACCCACATGTTGTATAAGCATACCTCCTGGTTTTGCTCCAGATCAAGACCACCTTGAAAAACTTAACGGTAATATTTAATATAACTACAAAGGATTTAATATAACTACAGAGGACCACAAACTTTGTATTAATGGTTCAGGTGTGCAATGACAGCTTTGTCATTTAATTGCTCATAGAAAAAAATAACCAAGACTAGTTACGCAAACAGCTCAGAAAAGTTGACTGACTCCATGTCCTGGATACTGCTCTATTTTGGCTCAAACAAAAACAAATGGAAAGCAGATAATTCAACACATTAAAAACTGTTAAGTTGGTTTCTAAAACAAAACGATAATTTCTGGAAAACACCCACACACCAGCTTCTCCTCACACACACAAACATGAGGAAAAAGGACAAAGATGGCATCCAGCGTCGTGGAGATAAAGACAAAGATGGAGGCGGCAGCAAGACAGACAGCAATACAACTTTGATTCCAGTTAGCTCCACCCAGGATAAAGCTTTAAAAAATGGTATGTAAGGTATTTTCACTGAAAGTGCGTGTGAAAGGGCACATGGGGAAGAGAGTCATGTACAGTATGTCTAAAGAGTGATTTTCACATGAATCTCACAGGTTGACATCAAAGTGGAGAGGCAGTAAAGCAGGAGAGCTGGTGTTCAAAGTGACTTCATAGTGGTCTGCTATATATCATAGCATCTCACTTTACTTTTATCAGATGTGAGCATTTATTTCACTCAAAATATGGATTTAAAACAGTAATTACTACATTTAAAAAAAAAAAATTACTCTGTAATTTTCTGTTTCAGTGCATTTTTTCTGATAGAGAGTGCAAACACCTGCCAAGACAGTCTATTACCATTATGTGACATCAGTCATGAGTACATGATTAAAATACAATGTCATGATGTCTCAGAGAAAGTGAACTAGTCCTTCCAGATCTGCTACTACCTGACTGATTCATACATATAGCTCATACATATAATCCTGATATTCTCTAAGGAACTACATGAATGTTATGTACTTATACTCACATATGCTTTAAATGTAGACGTTTTATTTTAAAAGAGTAGTTCTACTTTGCAATATTACCAAACTCTTAAAAGCAAAGATATTAAAAGAGAAGGACTTTTATAAAGGTACTTTGCAAAAGTACATAATGTGAAAGGTATGAGCAACCTTTACCCCAGTTTGTGTAAACTGCCAGCTGTATCAATGTACCAATGTATCAACAGCAGCATTTATGGGAAGTAACTTTACATGTTAATTGTCAGATAGCATGGTGGTGTAGTGGGTAGCACTGTTGTTTCACAGCAAGAAGGTCCTAAGTTTAAATATGCTGGCCAGCTTCTGCCTTTCTGTGTGAAGTTTGTATGTCCACAAACATATAACAAAAGTAGCTTAAATAAGTAGAATGGTATATAGATCAAGAACAAAATTAAATATAAAAAAAAAGGTTATAGGTAAGAACTAATCTGAACTCAAAATGAACACAATAAAGTAAAATATGTGTAAATTAAAAAAAATGCAATTATATAACAAAGTAAAATATCTCAAATTCAACAAAGCAAAACAAAAAAAATTAAAAATGTCTTACTAAATTTGGGACAAGCAAAAAAAATAAGAATATAATATAATATCAATATAAAAGAGTGTGAAATGCAGTGGAGAGTGTAATAAAGTGATTTAGTGCACACAGAGTGTAACATGTTGTGATAGTGCGGGTTGAAATAAACTGTTAACATGAGAGAACAGATGATTCTCTGCTGGGCAGATGAGCTGCATTATAGAGTTACTGTATGAGATGTCCTGTATCAGTCCTCGTGGCACCAGAGGTACATAAGTGACTAAAAAGTAGATGGATGTAAATTGCCTCACATTTTTTCTTCTTTTTCTTTTATATCATTTCCTAAAACATATCTTTTTAGAAACACCTTTAACTGATATCTTTATTTGTAATTATTTTAGAGGCTTGATATTACTTATTTTATTCTTAATTTCCCAAAATAACAATGTAAGGTTGTTTTTCAGAAGTGTTTTGTAACAAGGAGTTAATTTGGACTTAAGAACATAGGCTGTATAAAATGGATGGGTGTAGCCACTATGACTTGACCCACTGGTTTTATATTCCTTATCTTGAAGCCCCAAAGTTAGCAATTTGGCCACTAAAATTTTGGCTTTTAGAAATAAAGTAAAATAAGTAAAGTAAAGAAGCCAGAAGTTGCCAGATCTGCTAAGTTATCAGCTATCTCAAGCTTAGTTAGTAAGCCGCATTTGTTAACTGCACAGGTGCAAAGCACACACATAGGTCTTAATAAACAGACTTGTACTCACAAAAATGAAAGCACAAACTTCTTGGATGAGCTCTACAACACAGCAGGTCATATAATCTGTTACATCAATCTATTAAAAAGGCTCCAAAAGCCACCAGCAGAACAAGCACGGTGGTGAGGTCCAGTTCATTGACTTGAATTAGGGGAGCTGAGGCCTAGCAGACATTGATCTGTCAGAACATCTGTCAGTCTAAGCTGCCAGTATCCATATCAGCGTTGGTGTTATGGACAGGACTTGGGAATCCAGTCTGTCCAAAAAGGTCACTGTGCCTCCTCAGCTGAATTCTACTGATACCCTCCTACAGCTGTGTTAAATAATGTTAGTTTGGTAATGGAAAAAGTTAAACACCCACATTGCCGATTAGCTACTGCAGCTTGAGCTTAAGTTAGTTATTCGGTTAACAGTAGTTTAGTGCTTCTGCAGCAATCATGTAATCACCATCACTGAGGAGGATACTGACTTTGGAGAGGATGAGCCTACACAGATCAGACTTTGGGAAGTACCCTCCTGTTTTGTTGGCACAGAGGTCATTCATCAGCTTTTTTTGTGCAGCTACACTATACTATGGACGAAGGTATCCCCTGGTGTTTTCAGCCACAGGTGTATAAAATCAAGTATCTAGCCATGCAGTCTGCCTTTGCAAACATTTGTGAAAGAATGGGTTGTTCTAAAGAGCTCACTGAATTCGAGTGTGGTACTGTAATAGGTCATTTGGTGAAATTTCTTCCCTCCTAGATATTCCACGATCAACTGTAAGTGGTATCATTGCAATGTGGAAGCCTTTAGGAGCCACAGCAACTCAGCCACCAAGTGGCAGACCATGTAAAGTTACAGACCAGGGTTGCCAGCTGCTGAGCCACATGGTGTGTAAAAGTCACTAGTGCTCAACAACTGCAGAGTTCCAAACCTCCTCTGGCATTAACATCAACACAAAACCTGTGCACCAGGAGCTTCGTGACACGGGTTTGTATGACTGTGGTGGCAGGGTGTGGTTTGTGGCTCAGCTGCAGGGGTGGGGTGGTGCAGCAGGTTCAGGGGCAGTGCCAGGGGAGGCTGGCTGGCAGGGCTGCCAGCCGTCACATAATTATGCCTTTCTTATTCTACACAGTAGGACGCTGGAACCGAGGTGTTTGTTAGTGGAGAGGAGCAGAGCTGCGGCTGACAGTAGGGAAGCTGCAGCGAGGTTTCAACAGCGTAGGATTGTGCTGAAAAGCAAATGCAAGAGCTGCAGAAGCAGCGTGTGTGCAAGCAATAAACAGAAAAGAATGAAGTCTGTCTGAACAGCTAAAAGAGTGTCAGTCTCCCCATAACCGTGAGTGTTACAATGACCAAGGAGCTCCTGTAGATGTAATGCATATGTCACGATAACCGGAAGTGCGTGATGGAGAGTGTGGAGGACCCCAGAATGCAGGACTCTCAGACAGAACTTCAAACTAAAAACCACAGCTTTAGTTTCGCTGGGAAAAAGGCGAGGAAACCAAAAACCAAAAACAATACACGGAGCACGGCAGGAACAGTCTGACTCCAGACTGACAAACAATACAATAACTGGACAAGACTAGAGCACACACAGTGAGGGAGGATGCAACGAGGAGCACAGGCATACTGAGACCTTAAATACAAGACTGGGTAACAAGAGGACAGGAAACAGGTGGGAACAAAGCAGAGTGGACACACCTGGGAAACACACCTGAATCCAATCACACAAGGAGAGAGCTAGAGGGAGAGAGAGAGCTAGAGGGAGAGAGAGAGCTAGAGAGAGCTAGAGAGCGAGCGAGCGAGAGAGCCAGCACCAGACATGGAGAAGAGACTGGGAACCAGAAAATTAAAGAGCAAAACTAATAACAAAAACTAAGGCTTAAGAAACTAAGAACCCAAATCTCTTCATAACACAGAAGCCAGAATACAAAACCCAAGGACACTCACAGAATACAGAAATGTAACCACAAAGGTACTCCAGAATATAAACATGAATCTCTCATAATAAAAAGATAACCAAACTCAAAACCCTGGGTCCTAGACCCAGGGACCATAACAGCATAGGTGGCCCAGTATGTTTGTCCATATGATGTAGTTTTAAATCATGACCTTACGCAAAAATTGCAAAACAAATGGAAATGCTAACAGTCAATTGTCTTAGTCTGTGGTGACTTCATTGATTCACTCCTGCAACTAGAGATAATGTCTCTCCTGTTTGTCTCCTGCTTTGCAATCAAAGACAGATATTTTTGCACTTCTGTAACTGTGGCTACAGTTCTCTGTGAGTGTGCTATCCGTGTATGGTTGTAATTATGTTTGGCATGTTTATCCTTAACTTTGCTGTGTAGCTTGTAAAGGTGGCCCGGTGTATAGGTTTATTAATCACAGGATTGAGTCTTTTAGTACTCTTTTAAGTGTAAATTTAACGGGTCTTTCTGTGCATTTTAGTTTAAAGCCTCTGTTTTGTGTGAGTGCAAGTGCAATTGCACAGAAGTGACAGTATGAATGCACTCTCTCTATTTTTATTTATTTATTTTGTTTGTTTGTTTTGTAAGGCAACTAGAGCCAAAGGCCACCCTATCAAAGTTGGTATGAAGTTGGAAACTATCCATCGAGGCCAAAACCGAATTTTGGACCAAGCTGTAAACATGCTTTTTAATTCTGTAAAGTTAAACATTTTAACATGGGAGTCTATGGAGACTGACTTTTGGAGCCAGTCTCATATGGCCATCAGAGGAACTGCTTCATTTTCAGCCCCAAGTTGCCGCTTGCTTAAGAGTCAAATATAGTTTGACAAACAAATAAATAAAAAATACATAATTTGTCTTCCCCAAATCTGTACAAGTCAGATATTGTTATATCTATCTTTTACTTAAGCCAACAATTACTTAAATTGATCAGACTGATACGTCTCATACGAGATGGGAGGTAAAACTTCAAAGCCCAGAATGCTTTGCGGCAGCGTCACTCTCCTTGTCCCCTCCTACAGCGCACGCTCGCAGGCGGAGAACGGGCAGAACGGGTCGGCTGTGTGTTTACGTTGAGATGCTCACAACAAAGGACAGCTCACCGCGGGGAGGCTGTCATTTAAAATAAAGAGAAAGCACCGTGGATATTTTCTCTTACGGTGAGCGTCTGCAACTCACGACTCCTGGAAGGGGAGAGCAAATACTAAAAAAAACCCTATTCTGCTTCCATTTTAATTTTTTTTCTACGTGATACGGTTTATTTATTTTTTAAATTATTTTTATTTATTTACTTTTTGTAAAGCAGCTAAGACGCGGAGAAATTAAGACGAAATTTTATCTCTCTTTTTTTTTTTTTTCTTTTTGAGCCGGTGGGACGATAGCTAGCTCCTTAGCCTCTGCAAGTTGGTGGGAAAGCTAAGCAGCTGAGACCGACCGGAGGCTTGGGACAATAAGAGGACCTCATCATTTATAGTGAGTAATGAGTTCGCAGGCCACCTGACTTTGCTTGATAATTAAAACAGCGGGAGTAGTGCGACAATAGCCAGCCTGCTGTCTGTTAATAACTGCCTTTGTCCTGCAAACGGCTCTGGGTATGAACTGCTCCTTTATTAACGCTACTTTACCTCATTTGGTAATGTCCACTCACTCACGCTGCGAGTAAAGTCATGACAGGGAGTGCTGCAGCTGCAGCTGCAGAGCGCTGATCTTTGTCTCGCACACATACACATGCACCTGTTTTGACTGTGTGTTTATCTAAGTGGAAATCAGAGGCAGCTTCGCTAAGATAAAGCTCTCTGCTTGGCAGTGGCTGACTGTATCTCTGTGTGCAATGCAGGCTTCAGAGATGCGGGTATTAGTTTACATCCCATCCATCCTGCGTGCTGACCTGTCACAGGGAGGGGTGAGTGAGAAAGGGTACATTGCCTGATAAGGAATTAAACAAATGCACGGACTCTTTTGCCATTCCCAAAGCTTGATTGCCAGTTAATGACTTCCCCCTCCTCTGCTTCTCTGTCTCCCATCTCATTTCACCTCTGTGTCTTCCACCCCCCTTCCTCTTCATCTCTTTTTCTTTTTTCTTTCTGTCTGGTTTGGGTAGCTGATGTGGATCTCGCTACTTCTCTTCCCCTTGCTGGAAATGTCACAGAGAAGAGAGACGTGCATTAACACCATCTGCCCCTGATTTTACTTCCATTGTCTGCCTTTCATTGTGATCACTAATGAGGAAATGTTGGCAGGTTGTAGCAGCCAGTGCATTTCATTCTGTCACTGAACCAACCCCACAGCCTTTTTATTTGAATTAGAATAGGACATTCAAATAAAGATAAAGTTGCTTGTAGTTTTTATACTCACCACTGTTGCAGTTTCAAGGGTTTAGGTTAGAAAATAACTTTAAAAAGAACAAGAAAGTAGCTTAAAGTAACTAAGTATAGCTACAGATTCATAATGCAGAAAGCCATGTGTATATAATGTGCTCTGTTGCAATCAATTTTCTACAAACATATAAGTTGTGCAGAGTTTAATTAGGCAATATGGGTCTATGTCAGTGCCCAAACACGTCTCGATCTGGTGTAGAGAATCAGACCCTGTACTACGAAAAAGGTTTAAGCACTTCCCAGAATATGTTTTCATATTCTAGCAATGATGGTAATTGACCCAATAGAGCAGCACAGGTTTTCAAAATTAGTTATAAGCATGTTCACAATAAAGTGACCGTGTCTATAAACACTGATGAATGACAAATCATCAACAAATATGAGGAATTTAAAAGCAAAACAGTTGCAGCAGCCAAAGCTGTTAAAGAAAGGTATCAACCGTGACTGTTAATCGTGTACATTTATAGGCTTATCAATATTATTGCCATACTAATAAAGATCTGATTATAATTGAAATTGTGTCCTCCACTGAATTATTGTTTTGCTTAGCTGCATTCTTTATGGCCTATAAGTCAGTTTTAGCCTCTGTATAAGAATTCTGCGATTCAACACTGCTATAAATTGTGGAAATTTCAGTTTCAAATGGGAAGCGCTTGGGCCAGGATTTGTTGTGTAACAGAGGTGAGAGTGCAAGTGTTGCATATACACGTTGGCACATTTACATAGGGTGTGCTGGCTACAGGCCCGAGTGTGTGTTCATGTTCTCAGCATGCTTTAGAGTCTCAATTTCAGGAAGGAAATCGGAGCTGTCGGTGTCAGACGGGCGTGCAGCTCTGATGTCTTAATGGAGGCTCAGTGCTGCCTGTATCCTTAGTTACCCAGTCTGTGGGGACACAGGGAAGCCTCACAGTCTCGCCTTGGTCTGGACTGGACAAAAAAAAAAGAGAGCATGAAGCCTTTTTTTTTTTTTTATCTAAAATGATTAAATGTTTTCATTTCAATTAAATATTTAGCATGATTTGGTAGACGGATAACTTAAGTGGCTCCATGAAACTGTTTTAAAACACTAACAGAATTACTAATGTGCTTGCTGCTGTATCAGTCTTTTAAAAGTGGCTTTCAGTATTTGAAGTTTTGAGCATTTGACTTTTTTAAGATACGGCAGTTTTGTTATTGCAGTTATATCCACTTTTATGCTACAGTGGGAGGTTGCTTCTGTGAGTATTTGTGATTCCTGAAGCACATTTGTAAGATGAAATCTTGTCATTATGAAGCAAATGTAACTGTTTAGAAGTACTTTTAACAAAACATCATCAGGTCTTAATTTATCTGCAGACAAAGTGCAAAACTCAATGATGATCTTTTATAATTCATAATTAACAAACTCTACATATCCTATGTGTTCTTTCTGGGTGTTCTGTGCACTTAATCTGAAAAATACTGCTGCAGTAGATTTGTTACAATACATTTTTAAAATTTGGCATCACAACATAGCATTACATTGTTGTATTACTTTGTCAAGACGGGCTGATGAGCAGACTGTTGAAGATAAGTGGGTAAATTGAATGAATGCAGTTATGTGAACTGTGCAGAAGCCTCTTTTTGTTGCATATTCAGTCAGACAAATGAAAGCTGCCAGTCATGGTAGGATCCTTACGTTGAGTGAATATATTTGAGTTTCAAACCAACCACTCAGCCACTTGCCAAACATTTGTGTGCTGGCACCCTTTTAAACCTTAATGATACTGCTTGCTCGTGGTGAGAGGAGACTTTTTGTGTTTGCAGCGTTCTTTCTGTGTGCACGTGCCTGTGGTGTGTAGTTTTATCAGAGAGGGCCGATGAGCTCAGCGGGTGTAATCGTCGGTACAGCTGAGCGGCAGCTTTCCTCCCGCTGTATGTGAGAAGCTTGGCACACTCCACCCGGTCCGGCTTACTCTCTGCTGGGCTGGTAAACAGGCTGAAGTTTGTGCAGGGCGATTACGTCTGTTATGGAAAGTGGGTCAGACAGTGGGCACGATTTTATGGCCTTGTTTCTGCAAGGTAGGGAGTAAAAGAGGAAGGGGAGCATTAAACCACCAGTCATTTTCCATAACGTTGCTTTAAGCAGCCTGGGCTTAGGACGCTTTCCTTAACCCCCACCCCCCTTTTTTCTTCTTTTTTTTTTTTTTTTTTTTTTTATGATTTTTGTTTTTTTTT
>VUQS01000292.1:23951-41763 GCA_015108495.1 Heterochromis multidens | reverse complement strand
CTAACAAGGCAGTTGTGGCTTGATAGGCTGCTGTGTTAGAGAGCTGTGAGGATGCATGTTTAGTATGTGACTCATTTTAAAAAACAAATAAAGCTAAGCCTAAGTCTAAAAGGAACAAAAGGATCATTCCTTCCTCTCATTCTAAGTGGCTCATTTCAGATTCAGACAAGCATTTGAAATGATTCATGTAAAAATCACATTTATGTGAACAGTTGCCCTGATATGTGTTTGCTTTATGAGTCCTCATTTTCCCAAGATGGTACAAAGGTAGAGCCACAAATGCCACATATGCAGCTAATGCACCGGGTTAAAATAAACAAGAGTTCTCATTTAAAAGATTTGGGAGAACACTGGGTTTGTTGTTTGCATTTTTGTCTTGCTCAGGCACATTCGCCTCAATTTTTAATACCCTGTGAAGCCCAGCATGAATCCGATTTGCCAGAACATTAAAACTACCTGCCTACTTTGCGTGGCACCAAAGCAACTCTGACCATCCATCTGGTCATGGGCACAGGATCTATGAATGTTTCCAGCAGTGTCTAACCCTGGGATGTTGGAAGTGGAGCCTTTAGGGTATTGTGGGGCCTCCATGGACTGATCATCCTATGGTTGCTTGGTCTGATTTGGGATCAGGCCAGATCAACACCATATAGTCTTTGTTGTCTTCATCAAGTCGCTCCTCTCCAGTTTTTATGGTGTGGCAGGTTGCAATATCCTGATGGAGGAGACCGCTGCCTTCCAGGAGTGCCTTGCTATGGGTTAGGGCCCAAGGTTTTCCAGCACATCATTGCATTGTAACGAGAAGATGAATGTTATTCACTTCACCTGTCAGTGGTTGTAATGTTGTGGCTGATTGGTATATGGTCTTTTGGGTGTTGTTGTCTTGACGCACATAAAGATTTAATAGTGAAAGAGAACAAATCAAGACATATGGGCAGAGAGAGTGCACAATAGCTGAAGGCAGATTGCTCGCTGATGTCTTTTCCTCCACCAAAGTGAGAGCTGACGCCAAGGTACTGAATGTGATGAGTGCTGTTTGTTTGTTTGCAAGATTAGGCAAAAACTACCATTAATCTTACTGGAGCAGGGGAAAAGGGACGGAATTAAATCTTAGTGTGGATATGGATCACTTTCTTTAAAATTGCAAGAGAGACCACTAGCTGAGGTGGAGGATGAACTCGCCCAATTTCCTTCTAGTTCTTACTACCTTTTTCAGACAATTTTAAGGATACAGTACATTTTTCCTATTTGTTATTTCTCTTACTATTTATCTTTTACCATTACCCAGTTTGTTACTCCTTTCTTTTTCCTCACAAAGACCCTTTTGCTTGCTTTAAATACCCAAGTCAGAAAGCTGAGGGGAGAGTGGAAACTGAAACACAGTGAAGCTTTTTGGGCAACTTTATTACTCTAACGGTGCACCAGCTAAATTCATGAATAGGATCCTTATTTGTAAACGCTGGTGGGAAAAAATTTCTGTTAATCTCAGGCATGTGCTGACACATGTTGGTATAAAAGATGGTGCATTTCAATGGGTTTGCCCTCTAATGAAATTTTAAAAGAATTGAAAAAATTGTGATAAAATTTATCTTTAAAACAATATAAATAAATATGAATATGCATCTTTTAACCTATGTAATGCAACCGAGAGTTATGTTAGTGACACTAAATAGGCTAGATGAAAAAGATATGCTTTAATTTTTTACATGCATCCATTCAGTCTTTGTAGTGTGAAAACTACAAAGACTTTTTGGGCAAAATATACACCAAAATTGTCTGTATTTTCTACTTTACCACACTGGCAGAGTCGTGAGAAAGCATGCCCTTCTGAAAGTTGTTTCTTATGTACTGAATGGGCTGGTTTTCTCACCTTTGTGAACAGCACCTCTCCCCACACACAAACCGCAGCCTGTTGCTACAAGAGCTTTATAGCCCTTTTCCACTGGTACCTACTCGGCTCGGCTCGACTCGACTTGACTCGGCTTGGTTTTAGGGGTTTTCCATTAGGTGGTAGTACCTGGTACCAGGTACTTTTTTAGTACCTGCTTGGTCAGGTTTCCAAAAATGTGACGTCAATGGACTGCATGTCACTGATTGGCCAGAGAGGGACGTCACTGAACGAGTCATTAGAGCGAGTCCTTCACGATTCAAACCCGGCAATGAGGGGAATGGCTACACACAAACAACACCGTGTTTCATCTCACCGCCCGCAGCCTTCTCTGGCTCTCTTCTTTTACCCTGAGTCTGACAAAAAGCCATCGACCGAGCCGCAGGTATACCATCGCCTCGATGTCCTCCATTGTTGTGTGTTTGTGTCACATATAAATGAAGTCACGGGACTTTCAGGACGCTTTGCTATAACGACCCCACCCACACTGATGTGGTACTAAATTGTAATGGAAAACCACTGAAGTCAAGCCGAATAGGTACTAGTGGAAAAGAGGCTTTAGTTTCTGTTTGCATCATGATAAATCTTCACTTTTCATAGCTGAAACTGAAAGTGTTGTTGAGGTTATGCATTAAAAAAACTGAAAGAGAACTTTGTGAGATTGTCAAGATAACGCCTCTGAGGTTTCCTGCTGTGCCACTGGTTCGGACAGGCGACTACAACTGAAACTGGTGATATTATTTGGCACTTTATACTCACACACACACATGCGGACACATTTTCATATGCACACATGGGCTTGCAATTACCAACCCCTCCTCTGATCATGCTCGATCACCATTTCCTGCTTCACTTTTTAACCTTCTTGTCTCAAATGAGTTGTGTGTACATTGCACACACAAACAGTTAAGTGTGTAACTTGTTGATGCTGTGGCCTCCCCAGGGAGGACTCTTAATGCAGAGAGAGACTGGGCAGTAATTGCTGAAAAATCATGAGGTAATCAGTCTTATGGTCCTTGTACAAAGCCATTTGGTAAAGTTGCTGAGAGATGCTAATTAAATACATAATATGTAAAAGTGTTGTTTACTGCAAATATAGACTTTTAATACTACTTAAATCTTCGAGAAATAATTAGTCTTTATTTTAAAATGTCTGGGAAAAGTAGCCAAACTAATACCACTGAAGCCTGAATGCTGTAGCAGCACTAAATGCCAGCTCATTTAATTTGGCTGGCCTTCAACTAGGTGCAGCTCAATTAGACCTACACACACCCTTCCCTTTTCCCTTTCTAGAGAAATTCAACAGTCACCAACACTTTAAGGAATGGATGGTAAACGGAAACATGAACCAACCAAAAGCATGCAACTGATAAAAATGTTTTCCCTGATGGTTTCTTCTCTACTTTAGCTTCTGTGGAAACAGAATGACTGGTGTTACAGACTTTTATAAAAATCTGTTTAGAACTACTGGTTTACCTCTACATACAGTAACATGATTTAACTAAAATGTTTCCATTAATTTAGTCATTGTATAGTTGATGGGCAAACACCCTGCTCCATTGTTTAGAGCAGTGATTCCTAAAGTCTGGACTTGAATCCCCTGGTGGACTATGAAGGTACTGCAGGTGAATTGCAAAATCATGTACAAGAAAATTTGACTCGTGTTACTACTTATCAATAAAACTCAGGTGCCAGAAGTAAAGCTGTTAATGGAGAACAAACCTCAAGAAGCAAATTGTCAGAAAAGTCTAAATAAATCAGTGAAAACACAAGCATAACCTGTTTCATCTTAGGCCCAGAGTTGGGTTGGACACATAAGATTTTTGGATTTTGAAATGGGTCGTAGAGGGCTGAAGTTTTGGGCTAGTTTAGAGTTACCAGCATTGTTGTGAACCCAGTGACAGTTGTTGCTTTCCCATTGAAGGCTATTAAAAACAAGTTGCTCAGTTGCTGCTGCTCACATCTGTTGTTGGAATTTCTGCCTCAAAAACAGCAAGGATGCACTGACAGTGAAAATATACTTTCTCACTATAACAAACACAATGTTTTTCCCACGAAACACACGATGACTCCGTAACTAAAGACATGATAATAATATTGCATAATGATGATCATTTATCATAAGGCTGGGATCAGTGATGAACTGTATTTATCTCTGTATTAATAAATCATTCAGGTTGACAGTGTCATGCACACAGTTTCAAAGAAACACTGCATATAGAAAGAGCAAAGATTGCGTCTTTTAAACACACATGTCACTCTTTTGTCAAGCAGGCATGGACAAAAGTTGAAGTCAAAGAAAGCTGAGCAGTTATGATAGAACATGCATGCATGAATAAGCAAGTCATCTCTGCCTCTGTATTACCGCTTCTGTCACACATTTGATATTATACAATAATAGGTGACGTACAGTGCAGTCATTGAATGGCTATATTGTTTTTCTAGATAAGAGTGACACATGCTGACCTCAGTAACACTGCACTGAATGCAGATGAATCATTTTGAGCTCACATATCACACACACCGTTTTCTGCTGTTGTATGCGTTTAAGAAGGTCACAATGGATGCCTCATACAATCAAAACATGACATGACTGTATAAGCATTTGGTGCTGATGATGTCGAGACAAGTCTGTAAAGACACTGTGAGGACTTAACTTCTTTTGAGGAGAAAAAAAGCAACTCAAGTGAATTATTTATTTAGGCTAGTTTTAAAAAATCAAAGGATGCAACCCTGTCTGATCTTTGATCCTTGATTTGAATAAGGAAATGCATTGAATGTGTGTGTTACACTTTTTCCTCTGTCTTTGAGAGTAACTAGATTTACTAATGGACATCACCTTGGTCATATTTTGTAATTCAAGCTAATCATTTATCCTTGGCCCTTCCTGTCTCGTGCTTTCCTTGCCATCTGGCTCACTGGCCAGGTTGGTCCTCGATATCATTCAGCTGCTCCTCTAGCGTGTCTTGTCTCTACCATGTTGATGAACTGCATCTGGCAGTGGTAGTCCTTGTTCTGCTCTGTAGATCTACTCCGAGCTGAAGGATCCATCTAACCAGAACCTGCAGCAGGTTCTGAACTGGTTCTTGTGACTCACCGAGCTCCCCAAGGCTGCTAAGGACTACCTTCACAGCTGCAGTCCAGGAAGATGGAGTTGGAGTTTATCAGCAGGGTTAGAAGCTCACAGGAAATGTATCTGAATATATGTGTCATTTATACATTTTCTCACTGAATATTTGGATGGTAAAAGAAATATTTGAGAATTAATTAATAATTTCTTTAAGAAAGTGCGTACCTATTATAACCCAGCTCTCCATCTAAATGGTCCGAGTCTGACCAGAGACTAGTTTAAGCCAGTGACAAGGAGACACACCTAGCTCCTTACTGCTTTAGCCCACCACCTACCTTGCTTCCTCTGAAATTGCATGTGAATAGCCTCCTGAATTAGATACTTTTACCACTCACACTCATTAACAGCAGTTCTCCTCTTACTGATCTGAGTACTTGGTAAGGTATTAGTTTAATGGCCAGGAAATAGGCCCCAAGGATCTGTTAATATTTATTGGCTAAATGCTATAAACACAATCCTACAATCCTAACCTTTTGCCATTATATGAGGAATCAGGAAGACAGTGTCCACAATTTTAACTTTAATTGCAGATTAATATTTCTTTAAGCATTTAAGCAGTGGCACAGCATACAGTTCAATCAGATTACAAGAGGTCATATCACAAAAATCAGTTCAAGCAAATCACAGGGTTATCATAATAAAACTAAATCAAGAGAGCTGAGACTGGATATCTAATACTAAACTTGGAGAGAGGGAGAGGAAAGTCACATGGCCAATACAACCTTCCTTCCCAAAAAGTTGAATCTGTTCATCTGGACGTAGCGTTTTTTTAGTGGGAGAAACGTTTCGTCACCAACTGGTAACTTCTTCAGTCTCAGCTGACTGCAGGCTTCCCCAACCTTATAAACAGTACATTGCATAATGACCGAAACCAGCACCACTGACTAACAATGGACCATTTGGTCAGTTTCATGATCAATAGTATGCAAATTGTCATGACCATTGATCAATGGCCATGAGTACCATTCACAGAGATTGGGGAATGGCTGCAATCACAGCATTGTAAGATGGTGACAGATGTACCCTTAGGCCCCCTCCTCGGTTCAGAGATGGTCTTTCCCTTTTCACGTAAATGGCCTCCTTGACTCCCCATTCAAACCAGCGTTCCTCCCTGTCCAGGATGTGTACGTCCTCATCACTGAAAGTCCAGATGAACAGATTCAACTTTTTGGGATTCTTTTACCTGGATTATTGAGCATGCATCAAGAGACAACCTTCCTTCCTGAAGTTCACTTTAAAGTCTTCAGCCCATTTTGGCAAAATGACCAAAATAACTTCAATTCCAGGCTTCCATTCAAAGCCGGCATTGGTTGCTCCAACTTACCTATATACTTTCTATCATATCTTTCCCCCTCCCTCTCTTAACTCCAGACATGTCTCAACATGTCCTTTGATTACTTCATGCACACTTCCTGTTTTTCACAGCTTATCCTTATTCATCGTGAAATTGCATTTTTTTATTTTCTCAATGAATCATTACTGTCATTACAAACTCTTGTTATATAATACTGAATTTAAACAAAGTCGTCATCATCATTGCAGTTATATAGATTTCAGAACTCTGAGCGTAATAATCATATAACGGTTACGTACTAAACCGCTTGTTTGTGGTTTATAAGTGGCAGAGGCATGGGCAGATCAGTCCATTTTGACGCCCCAACCTTGCGATCACTTATGGAGTGTAAAGGTGGATGTTCTCCTCTTCTTCCACTTTGAGTGTAAGGACGTCTTCGTCAGCCAATAACTATTGCTGGAGCTCAAGTAGTTTCAAGATATGAGCTTCCCATTGATCAACGATGACCATTTCATCCACGCAGGAAAGCGTTTCTCATAGCTGGGGGAGACACTGGCTCAGTTTTTCAAGGGTGGACATCCACAATCTCTAGTAGCGTCTCCACAGCAAGAGGCTTCTCTTCAATTTTATCTTCCACTGTGGTTTCTCTTGTAGGTGGTCTGTCACCACTAACTGATGGTGGAGTCTCCATTTCTGAGTGGCTCGTTGGAGGCTCTCGACTGGCTGCTGCCTGATTTGCATCCTCAGGTATTCATAGGCCCTGCTACATTATTTTTCAAGTAGTGCTGACATAGGACCAGACATCCCATCCTATACCACAGTGCTGATCCTATTGCCATAAACCTCCCATCTGCCAGGTAAACGGTAGAGATGCACTGCTCATTTGGGTATTCCCACATCTTTTAAAATGTGAAGCAGATCCCGCAGTGTTCTCTGGCTGTGGCTGAATTCCATGCAACTTTAGCTGTGGACTCCAGTTTGTAGCAAGTCATGACTGCTGGAACATGAGGAACATCTTGATTGCAGAAGAGGCCGTGGGAAGAGTGGATTACAAACTGCCTTTCACAACAAACCATGCACCACAGTGCTGGTGTGATGTCCCAGAGATCCTTGGCGTTCTCTGGGGTAGCTTGATATACCATGCTCCATCTCTAAAGAGAGCTTCTAGTGCGGTGTAACTGGGCATCATAAAGATGTTTGCCTACTCTTCTATGGTGGCACTCACTTTCAGTTTTGTCCTGTTGATCCATGTACTTGGGATATTGTGTCCTGTCTTTTCAGCTTGTGGCACATAGGCTTGCCTTTTATCACTATTTCCTCTTGGTCCCTCTGTGGCTCGTTCCTCGTTTCACTGGCTTCTTTCCCTGTTCCAGAATATAGCAAACAGTGGGGTAGGCTTAGGAGCCTAGATAACGTGCTCCCAGTTCAACCCTTGGTTTCCTGCTCAGGGGCCCTTTGGTTGTGGCCTCATTAAGCCTGCAGCTTATATCAAAGTCTTTCTCCAAAGAACTCCCTTTTGCTCTGTTGCCCATGTCTTGCTCTTCTCTAAGTGTTGCTATTGTCTTCTCCCTGAGCGAAGGTACAGGCTTTCGGGCCACGGATTTGTGTTCCGGATTTGTCTTTGGCTTTTAGGCCGATGTTCTTACTGATACACTGGCAGCTGACTCCTTGCTGCTTTCCTGGGTTGTCTTCAAATTAAAACAATGCCTGATTCTCCTCTAGTCCATCCAGAGTCCTCAACTCTACTTTAAAAGCCCTGATCCATTACAGAAAAATGAGGAAAGAACTTCAATTCCAGAGTGACGTTCGCAGCTGTTTGGCGTTGGTTGATCCTTCAAGGATCCTATTTTTATACTATCCTTTTGAAGTCTTTCCTTTATGATGACACACTCCTTGCAATGAAGAAGGAGTATGGAGAAAAAACAACCCAGTTCCTTCTGAAACATGGGTTTTTATGTTCTTTCTATCGTACCTCTCCCCCTCCCTCTCTTAACTTCAGACATGTCTGTCTCCAAACATGCCCTCTACCATTACTTCATGCAGACTTACTGTTTTTCCACAACTTATCCTTATTCATCATGAAACTGAAAATTCTCATTTTCTCAGTGAATCATTACTTTTATTCACTCATTAGAAACTTTTACTGTTTTATCCTGAATTTAAACCAAATCATCATCATCTTTGCAGTTACGTATATTTCAGAGCTGTGCTTCAGTGATCATATTAGGTTTGGCTATTGGGTCCCTTGTTCGCACTTTTATAAGTGGCAAGGGCATGGGGATATCAATCTATTTTGATAGCACATATGCTCGATGTTTGCCACAGTCTTATCTGTAGGAAACACTGGATGTTGTACACAGATTTATAATATAGACAAAATTACAAAAAGTAAATATCTGAAGGATATGAAACATGAGGATGTCATGTGTCACCAAACACAGGAGTTTCCAGTGACGATGAAGATGTGGGAGAAAAAAACAGACGCACAGGTGTTAAATTTTGCATCCATACATTTTGCAGTAAAGCTTTAAGATTAATGTTGATGAGTGTCCAGGAAATGACTGTATGTCAGTGTAATATCCTCTTATGCAACTGTGATTATGACTGTGCTTGTGCTTGATTCCATCTTTTTATGACGTGTATGTATTAAGATGTCCAGTTTGAGTACAGAACGTCCTTGTGTTCACTGCCACATGCACCAGTGTCTGATTGCATGCACCACACATGCAATCATTCTATATTATATGTCTGCCTCTGTGATCGTGTCATTTTTGCATGTCTAAGACCATGCGTAGGTTTGTGTCTTGTTACACGTCCACCTACAGGGCTGTTTGTCGTCTGTGTGTATATACACCGGTCTGTGTTCTTCCCTCTGAATCTTTAATGAGACTGTAACTTGAACACCAGCCCTCCTGTTTCTCTCCCTGCCTTCTGTCATCAGTTAGCCTCCTCCCAGTGCAGCTCACAGGAAAACCAGACAGTAGACCTTCCCTGAAAACTGAAAAAAGATACCTCGGTTCCAAAGTGGACAAAGCAGCGCAGGAGCAAACTGTGACAGTAACTGTATGGCCTTTTTTTCTTAACATATCAACATCCAGCCCCATTAACTGAGTATTTGTTTTCATCTTCATGTCAAATTAAAAGCATCATTTATTTATGTATCAATTTATTAGCAAAAAGGAATTTGTGTTTGGTGTTTTAAGTGGGAATATTTGCTGGACGATTGTAACTTGAAGCTCTAAGGGTTTCTAGATAGTTGGTAGTGGAAAAAGTCTCTTCTATCAGTGCCATCTTGACATGCTACATTGGTAAGAAAATAAGGAGAGAATAAACATGGAGGACAGCATCACATATATATTATTTTAATACACCTGAATAATAACACTGGGGAAAAACCTGTAGTCACAGAATGAATAGTAAGTTGTGATGTAAAATATAGCCACATTATGTAGTATGAGACCATACTACATTTCTGCAAATGTCTGGCAAATAGTTTGTCTGTATATTAGAGGCCCTGGGGTAAAATTCATTTCTTCCACTCCCCAGACAAAACAGGGTTTAAGAGCCAGTTTTGGGGGAATCAAGCTTATTCTAATTATTTTTAATTTAACACAGCCCAAGTTAGGATTTGGGAAGTCTGATTCACATGGATATTATTCAGAAAAAACAGAAAAATATGGGAACCACCTCTGTTTTTAATTACTCATCCTGAGCTGCTTTTATTTGCCAGTAAAGATGCGGAAAGAAGGAAATACTGGGATGTGCCGTGACACATTAGCCATGAGTCAGATTCACCTCTTTTCACAGTGGATTTAGTCTTTCATGTGTATACTTGGCCTCCAGACAGTCCAACATTGGAGGCAAGTCCTGAAATCCAGGGCCTTGGGCTCAAACTGAGTGGGGGGGGGGGCTCTTGGATTCTGGGGAGATGCAATCCATTGGAGCCTCCAGAGCAACCAGTAGTTTGTTTTAATTATTTAATTAAATTCTCAGCAGGAATTTGACGCCAAAGGGGTTTGACTCCAGTCTGCTGTTGGGAATGGGTGAAGTGAAATATGTGATTTTTCATAAAGGGATTGTTGCCTCAGTGGATGTGTCATGTTCGCGGTTAAAATTGGTCAAAGAGGTGTGAGCTTGCAGCAGCATTTATGGGATGTTTCTGCGTGTTTCCTCGTGGCTTTGATATATACATGACGCCCCTTGGCCCTTTGATGCAGTCTTCACCATGTTCACATCTGCTTTCAACAACACAGCCCGGGTTTACATTCCTCACCTTGTCCCTAATGTTCAAGCCTCCTTCCTGACCTGCTCCACATATTTCATGCTTGGCTGTTTGTAGCTGATGAGTGTGAGCATTGTTGTGGCAACGCTTCCTCCGGTCAAGTGCTTGGCATCCGGCCCAAGTGGATTATTCTAATCGGCCTTGTTAGCGACTGCTCTTTTTTTCCGCCATCGTCACAGCTATGGAAGATCCTCTTAAAAGTAGCTCGGCGTGGCTTAATATTAGCCACTTCAGTGTCTATGTAGACTCAGTGTTTGAGCAACACCACATGGGAAAGTGGTCTGCTTTGCATAGAAGTTTATAAGGTCTCTGGTGTAAGCTAATGGTTACTCCAGAAAGCCCAAACACCACAGAGAGTGGATGTCTTCTAATATGTTTCCATAAAAAGGGAGGAAATTTAACTCTACCTCACATACAAAATGACAGATGGGCTGAAGCTAATTAATTTTTTATTTGCCATATTAGAGAGCATATGTGCACCATCCTAGCTGTGCATGTCTGCTGCTTATTCACATTTACTTTAATGGTTTTTGGCTGACTCTCCCTTCTTGTGTAAATCACAATTTTGCTCAGCTTTCATGATTGCGACAAACAAAGCAAAATCAGATCCAGTGAAGACACATATATTTTGCAGCAGTCAGTTACTATAAACTGATAAATGAATATGAATATGCAGAGTTTTTGGTACCAGGAGCTTTTTGCTTTTTGTCAGTAATTCAAGTAGTCTTTACTGATGACATCTGAGTGGGCTTTGGTTGCATGCAAGTAAACAGTCCATGTGTAAATCAAAAGAAGGGAACAGTGGCTGAAATGCAGCCTCAAAACCATCTGCTGTCATTAGATGATAAATCTGACTTTTTAAAAATTCATATCCATTTATATTTGGGCTGTACAGAACAGGAAGTCATGGCGTAGTTATTAATTATCCAGATATACGCTGGCAACATTGAAAAGCAGGAAACATTGGCCTAATACATTAGCTGATAGCTGATGGGATTCTATCGATTGGAAAGTGATTAAATTATCCTTGTGATGAAATGACTATAAGCTACTGTTTGGACTAAATGTGATGACTAGACTTGCAGGCTTGAGAGGGAATTCACAAGTTACCCTGCAGTATTTAAAAAAACATAGATGCTGGATACATCTACACATTTGCATTTATTCTTTATTTAAAATACAAGTTCTCAGTCTCTCTTTCAGCATTGGAATTGACTGTAAATGTTAGGTTCAGTGATAAATTTCCCAATCAGCCATGGTCAGTTCAAAAGTTCACTTTAAACAAGATGAACCAAAACAGTCAACTAGGCAAATGACTTAAAATGAATGAACATGTGAGAATAACATATTATTTGATCTGGGTACACAATCACATGCAAAGTTTTTGGTCTCGGTGTCAAATATGAGTTATGAATTCACTTGTTTTTTAACAGCAATCGACTGGACCACACCAACTAAAGATGGTTAACTCTTGATTGGGTCACTGCCCTGTCTTTTGAGAAACAGTTGGTCAAAATACAACTGCAGTGTCCTTTACTAAACCATGAAGGGAAGCTCTGAGATTAAGAAACACTTTTTATTTATTTATTTAGTATTTCTTGGAGTGTCCTGGGCCAGCATTAACCCAGCATGTTTTTCACTGGCAGGAGAAATGCAAACTTCATACAAAACACTGAGCTGCTATGCTCTCAAATTATTTACTGAGTTAAGTTTTCAAGGAAGGAGACCATCAAAAGAAAAAAAAAGCAGCTGTCTGTGGACTCGCCCAATATATCTGTCCTAAAGAGTTTTGTAGTATGTGCTTACTGGTGTGTTGAATTTCTTTTAAAGAAAACCTAAAGGTTAACTGAACTGCCACTTTTTGTCTCCAGTTTCCTCTGAACTGGATGTGGCTCACTGTCTGTCTGAGTGTGCCCACTGTTTTTCTCTTTTCCCTCTCGAGCAGTGTCATTGGGCTCATGTGATTCTGGCCTGACACTATGTGTTCATCCATCATGGTGTAAATATTGGACCACACACAGACACACACTGGAGAGCACCTCCAGGGACCACTGAACATGAGAAGTGTGTGCCTGTCTGTGAGAGAGCAGGGAATTGGGACTTCCTGTGTGCATCGACACGCTGACTCAGTGTAAATCACTTTCAAGCAGGCTGAGCTGCAAGCATGTCTACATCCCAGCAGAAATGATCCTATGATCCTGTGAGGTACTGTGTTTATTTAGCTTCAGAATAACATCAAAATTAAAATACGTCTAAACCACTCATAGTCATACTAACCCTTATTTTATTTTAGTTTTATTGGTAAAACTACCACTCAGCATCACGTGTTAGGAATTCTCACACTGGCTGGTATTGATAATGCAGTCTTATCTGTGTGTGTACACCCAGCTGAGCTGCAGGTGACGTAATTCACGCTACATTAATTTTCTGTAACATTGCATCAGCCCGTGAATTTCCCAGACACAAGGTCCTCTGCTAGATTATAGTTTGTTTGGATGGGAATGATTCTCACCGAAAAATCTGTTTGATTGGATAGAGAAATTGACTGATAGTGAGCTAAGTGCTGAACACATAAAAATCTTTATATTAACTGTAAGAATTAGAATTTGAAATTGTAGGAGGTGTTGTAGCCCTATTTCTTAAATCCAATTCACACCACCGAAAGAGTGTGAGCAGCATGGAAAATTAACACTCTGCATTTGCCAAGCGCAGGCAGATTCTGAGATTTCTTCTCGAAGCATCATCCAGTCAGTTTGGACAGTAACCAGCGGTCCTCTGGAACATCTCTCCACTCTCTAAAAAATTTTGTGCTTTTGAGCAAGAGTCATCATTACTCATGCCATTTTAAAGTGTTTGATGTTCTGTTTTACATTTTGTCAGTAATGCATGTTCTGGCATGTTCTGTGAAAGCAGCAGAGTAGAGATGTGGCAGTTAATGTGCATGTTTGTAATGAACCATGAAGCTTCTCTCACCATTAGATAGTCCATCTATAAGTTGTCTTTTGGGGTCAATCCAGTTATTTATTTATTTTTAATTTTATCAGCCACAACAACAAAGCCTGGTGAAGTTACTTTTTTAAACTCACTGCATCCTGGGTACCCCAGATATCAAACACTGAAGCCTATGTGGCACAAGCAAATATAATTTTGAAATGTTGTTGTTTTGTTTATTTGTTACTAATAGCTGTGAGTATACACTCACTAGACATGTTATTAGGTCCACCTTTCTAGTACCGGGTTGGACCCTTTTGCCTTCAGAACTACCTTAATTCTTCATGGGATAGATTACAACAAGGTGCTGGAAACATTCCTCACAGATTTTGGTCCATTTGACATCTCAGCATCACATAATTGCTGCAGATATTTTGGCTGCACATCCATGATGCGAATCTCCTGTTCTACAACATACCAAAGATGCTGTATTGGATTGAGATCTGATGACTGTGGAGGACATCTGAATGCAGTGAACTCTCTGTCATGTTCAAGAAACCAATTTGAGATTTGATTTGGGCTTTGTGACATGGTAAGGTACAGTGCTGGAAGTAGCCATCAGTATATAGATACACTGTGGCATTTAAATGATGCTCGGTTGGTACCAAGTGTCCCAAGACAGTATCCCCCACACCAATATGCCACCACCAGCCTGAACTGCTAATACAAAGCAGAATGACCCATGCTTTCATGTTGTTTATACCAAATTCTGACCCTACCTTTCGAATGTTGCATCAGAAAATGAGATTCATGAGACCAGGCAACGTTTTTCCGATCTATGATTGTCTAATTTTGGTGAGCCTGTATGAATTAAAACCTCAGTTTCCTGTTCTTAGCTGACAGGAGTGACACCCAGTGTGGTCTTCTGCTGCTGTAGCCCAAGGTTTTTGCTTCAAGGTTCAACGTGTTGTGCGTCCAGATATGCTCTTCTACATACCCTGGTTGTAACAAGTGGTTATTTGAGTTACTGTTGCCTTTGTGTCAGCTTGAAGC
The DNA here is from genome assembly GCA_015108495.1 of Heterochromis multidens. Classification (NCBI taxonomy): domain Eukaryota; kingdom Metazoa; phylum Chordata; class Actinopteri; order Cichliformes; family Cichlidae; genus Heterochromis; species Heterochromis multidens. The sequence continues at coordinate 27,185 of VUQS01000292.1, read as the reverse complement.
AGTTTGGGCATTCTCCTCTGACCTCTGGCGTCGACGTGGCATTTTCACCCAGAGAGCTCCCGCTCACTGGATATTTTCTCTTTTTCTGACCATTTTTTGTAAACCCTAGAGATGGTTGTGTGGGAAAATCCCAGTAGATCAGCAGGTCTGCAGTACTCAAATGCCACCTGGCAAACAATCAACGTTAACACTCTGTTTCAGACTGTTTTTCTACTCTTGGATCTGTATGATGTCAGAGATGGAGGATGTTCCTAATATGGTCATCTATGTTCAACCCTTCTGTTCACAAGAGGCAGGCAGTCAGAAGAAATTTGACCTAAGGGGATGCTGGAGGGAGCAAAAAAAGCTTGTTTCTGACACAGTATTAACTGAGGGGCTGCCATAAGGCCCAGTATAAATAAATTAGGATTATTTTGAACTGTGAATTGTGCCAAGCTACTCTAGTAGACTCCAAAATGCATGGCGCTGGACCTAAGCACTTTAAAGAATAGACATAAGTAGTAGTCTTTTCTTCAGAACAAAAAATGTACAAATCCTTTTACACATCAGTCCATTTCCCTGCCATGTCCCAGGTGACTGGCTTAGAGTTCTCCTCCTCCTTCCTTTCTTTTCATGTCCTGTAATGTTAATGCCAGCTGTTCATGTTCATTGATCTAACTAGTCTGACAAAGGAAGAGACAGAATGAAAGGTTTAAAAGAAAAAAGAGAGAATCTGGCGTTGTTTGCCAGCTTGCTCTCCTCCTTCACAGATCAGTTTGTGAATCATCGAGCATCTAATCTTCACAGTGTGCAAACCAATCCTCTCACCGGACCCAACCGTGCAACTCTACACACTGGAGAGCAGACCCTGAAAACAAGCTTGCACCCACACAAAAGCATTTCACTTGCTTTACAAACGTTCACAGTGGATTAGAAAATCCCCACACACAACCTTCCACACTCAAACGGAAATCTCCAAAATACTTAACCATAATTTGTAGGGTTAACACATGATTTGACTTGTTATTGGGTGTTGTTGGGATGAAACTGGTTTTTAAGACCAACGGCACTTACAAGGATGAGGTTTATGGTCAAGGCTCCACAGTCCTCCCTTTTTCTACAGTTGTAAAACCTCCAGCGTGATGTGCTGGATAACGCTCCATTTTAGTCACCACTTGGAAAAACAATGAAAGACATTCCAAGAACCTGCAGGAAGCCTTTCATCTCAAGCTCTTTCCTTCTTTGTAGCCCGTAAAGAGACGACTGATGTCAAGACCCATGAGGCTTTTTTTTATTGTTACTTTTACACTGCCATCTGCATCAAACCTGTTGTTTCACATTTGGTTGTAATTTGTTTGTGGGCTTCAGTGTCTGGATAATTAGCACTTTGACCTGATGCTGCAAAGATTAATCCTATGACAAGTTAGTTATGGAAAAAAGTCTTTCCCACTGTTCTGTGGATGTTAAAAGGCTGAGCTAATAATTTATTTAAACAAACATCTTGTCAGCTCTCATTATAGGTAAAGAGGTAGAAATTATACTCATCAGCTCATTGAAAGTTAGACTCTTATTCTGGTCTTCCTAATCAGCTGCGATCCTTTAAATTTTTTTAATTAGAAATAATAATCTGGCAGACAGCTACCATTTTGAGCTGGCTGAGAAATTGGCTCTCCCATCAAGCAGCTGGTGTTTGAGGTTTGTGATTTGAGCCATCTGACTCCACCCCACACACATGGAGTTTCTTCTACAAAAAATCTCAGTTGTAAGCTTGATGCTGTTTTCTTTTTTCTCTGTTTAATAGATGTTTATGCCTAATAGTAGATGTTTAACTCGACCCTTGAAGTCTATGGTGGAGTTTCAAACTGAGGTTGCTTTGTAGTACACGAGGAGGCTTTTTTTGGTAGATAATAGCGGGCTGTACCCTCACCCTTCACTGATTAAAGGCATACATTAAAGTCTGAAGTTCACGGCTGTAAAATTCTGACAGATACTTTTTTTTTTTCCACTATAAAGCACCTTTAGTTGCTTTAAGACAAAATATTGTTGCCACTGTGTCAACAAAGGTTTCTCATTTTACCACCTTTTTAACAGTTTTTTATTATGTCAATTTTAAACAAATTGCTTCATAAACTTGTCATCAAAATAATATTTTGAAAAAAAAAAACTTTATTTTCTCTCTTAATTAGATTAATTTAATGATTATATGGTCATATAGAAATTAAATGACAGATTTTGAGTTGTGCAGTGACAGTTTTTCTTCAACCTTAAATCATCCTATATCCATCTGTCAGGGGTCATTTACAAGCAGCTATCTCAGTGAGAGGAGATGGCAGAATCTGAACCTATAGGTCGGCTTCTCAAACTACCACTCATCATCCCCCCCCCCCTTGTGGGAAGCATTTAAGGCAGAATTCTCCTCTCGGTTTAGAAATATGAATTTCAGGCCCTGTGATGGCTGGTGCATGCTGTCACTGTATTTAAATATAAGATTTACATTTGCACTTCAGTCGAGTGAATAATGTTATGACAGAAATGTGCCTCTGCACTTTGGATAGTAGCAGAAATTACATTTCAGGTTTGCAGCTATGCCTCCCAAGTGATCTTTTCACTGTGGGCTTTGACCGAAGCAGCAATTACCTCTTTTCCGTGAAGGTCATTCCTCAAGGCCATGAGCTTCAGCACATAGATTTGCCTTTTCTGTTCTACTGAGCTGAAAGGCTTACAACGGTTTCCATACAGGATGAGGGTTAGGCGGGTTGGGAGTGTGAAGGGGACAAAGAGTTTTTGTTTTTCACATTCTTGGGGGTGTGAGGTGATCAGCCGAGGTTGCTTGCTCTTACCATCTTTTGTTTTCTCACTTTGGAACTTCAGATTTACCATCTGCTCTGTGCTCTGTCTTGATGCTGTCTTTAAGTCAGTGTTGAAGAAAGTTAGTTGTTCAGATAAAAGAAGTCATTTCAAAATGTAGAATGTAAGATTATCAGCATCTAAAAACCAGAGAACAAAAAACTGTTAAAATACAAAAACACTGAATCAACAAAGTGATAAAAGATAAAACATAATACAAGAAAATATGGGACTGACTGTGCAGAGTAAAGTATTGATCCTAGTGGACCATGTTTTAGGTTAAATAAGAATTAATGGTAAAACTCTGATTTGGTGATGAATTCCTGCCTGCAGACTAAGTCTTGGAATTTACTGTTCATACATTTTATGATTTTCTTTTTTTTTTTTTTTTTTTTTTTGGGAACCCCC
>VUQS01000292.1:0-23931 GCA_015108495.1 Heterochromis multidens | reverse complement strand
TTGGTTGATGGGAACCCCCTTTGGCTTGATTTGCCGTAATGTTACCATCTTTGACGTAAGCTGAGATTGGCACCTAGAAATAGTAACCTGACCTGAGTGTCAGAGAAAGACAGAGTGGGTGGGAGCAGGTGTCTCACTGACATTACCATAAACCACCACTTGTACCATTAAAGTATTTTTGTAAATTCAGCTGGAAAGTAGGCCAACGCCCACTGTATCTCTGAAGTAGCTCAGAATATCTTCTTGGTGTCTAGACTGTGATGTTTTCCTTTGTTATATTTTACTTATACGAATAACATTTTCAACAACTTTATCATCTGTGACATGAAAATATCAGGTTTCAGCACAGATTGCAGTCAAAACTAAAAAGTGTATGTCACAGCACAGCTGTCCTATTGCACCATGGAGCATCTCTCCTGCTGCTCTACACTGCTCTGTCCTCTGTTTACATCAGCTTTCTGTTTCTGTTACAGTTAGTAGACTGAATTAAGTCTACTCAGGGTTAAGAGGCAGCCATAAACAGTTAATTGATCAATCCTCTCAGTACTGAAATTAACAACTTTGGTTGATACTTTGCTTGAGCACCCTTCAGCAAAGCAGATGTTTGCATTCAAGAAGATGTCTCACCTCTCCCTACTCCGTGTCATCTATTTATAGCTGCTTGTCTGCAAATTCAGCTGTTTCTCTCAAATAGCACCATATTGCACGGATGGAAAGTACAGTAGTGCAAATCCTGTTTTATCTACTGTTTCTCTGACTGCAGATGTGACTCTGGGTTCTTTGATTGCAGAGTTGGCTTTGGCACTGTTGCCTTGAACTTAGCATCTTTCTGTAAAGTGAGCTCTGGGCATGAGACGCAGGAAAATTCAGTTCACACTACTGTGGTGCAATATAATTTCTGGTTTTGTGCACACATAATGGAAAGAAGTTAAAGCCCCCCTCGTGTCACTGTTTCTCGACCCGATGGCGGAGGGAGAGATTCTCTTTTTGAAAAGCTGTAAGCTTTTGAAGCGCACGTGATTCTGCTGCTCAGCATGAAACAGCTGGGAGGCTCAAAGCGTCTCACTTGCACGCCGCTCATAGGAAACATGAAAGGTGTGAGATGCCTAAAAGCCTCAGCGTTTGAGGATGTGGTGAGAGCCAGTAATACTGGTATGATTAGGTATCTGATGACCTTCGTTACGAAGAGCTTTGATTAAGATCACAGGAGCCACAAGTGATGAGATGAGCTTATTTTTCCTCATGTAGAGTTCTTGTTTTTACACACACACCCAAACTAACAAAACAACTGTCATCTACTTTCAGCCTGCATTGGATTATATTTACTGTTAGCCAAGCAGGCAGAATATCAGGTCTGCTTTGAATGTCATAATGAAACACAGAGCAAGTGAATGAGTGACACGAAGGTTTCATAACACATTCTGGAGACAGCTGGGCAGTTTGCTGATGTGATTTTTTTTTTTTTTTTTTTTTTAAGAAGAGGAATGTGAGGTGGATTTGATTTCAGAAACTCATTTGTTAAAAGATTGCAGAATGAAAAAAACTGTTTTGCCGTCATTATATATTGGGTTGGATTATAGTAGCATCAAATCCAGCTTTCATCTTTAAGTATGTATAAGATAAGTATAAGATAAAAGAGAAGCAACAAAATGTCATTTGTTAGCACTGAAATTTAAAGAATTTAAAGAACTCCTCTCTAATTATGTACCATTTCACACTGAAAAACAATAACATCCGGGTTATCTGTTCACATAGCAGCAGGTATTTTATATTAAATAGCTCCTTGAGTCCAGAAAGGCTAAAACATGCCAGTCCCTCTGAGTCTGTGCCAGACATCTGTGATTATTTATTGATTGGATGACCCACTTTGCCAGGAGGATTTCATTACCACTTTCCAGTAATGAAGATGCTACACTGTAGGAGGTCCTGGTTTACTTTCCTGCCTAATCAAACTTTGGTGTCCATCAAATCCTATTTTATTTTTTCTGTGTCCTCTTGGGCTTCTTTTCTTGACAAATCATGCTATTGTACGGGCAGTACCTACACCTACAAAAACAAAACAAAAACAAACAACATGCCTTCACAAAGTGAAATGCGTTTATTTAGGTTTTTAAATTAGATAAGGCTAAAAGAGTAACGAAATATTTCTCTGTTGGGATTTTAATTTCATTAGGACTGATTTTAGGCACTGCAGGAACAAAGTAGGAGTTTAAATCACTTAAAAATGTCCCTAATATGTAGATAGGTGTCCGTTTTGGGAGGTGTTTTCACATGAGCCAAGCTTAAGGCCTTAGGCCAGCAGTTTATGCATATCAGGACCTGCCTTTTTACTCAGCCGTGCACTAGACTTTGCAGAGTAGTTCTGGGGTTTCCAGCATACAGAAATTTAGCCAGAGCCAAAGAAAAGTCATTGGCACTTTAATAAAATTACTTTCTTAAACCATTCTTTTAAATTGGGATCCATTTGCTTTATGTAATAAACAGTTTTGTTTACCAAATTGTCTAACAGTAAAATTCCTGAATCAGGAGCCACCCTGTTAGTTCACACCATAGTTCCCTCTCTGAGTTCTTTTTTGTCCGTGACCATATTAGACTATTTTCTGACCCATTTTTGGTTCCTGACCTACCAGCTGAGAAATACATGCTTCCTCTGTAGTTAAGTTGTTTGTTTCCACAGAGCTGTGCCTTGTGATCCTGAAAGTGTGTCAGCCTTTAACTTACCATAACACTAGCCTTTTTAAGCATGGCACACCTTTTAACTCAACATGAAAGCACTGTGCCGGATTCAAATCCTGCAGAGAACTCTGTTCAGTGTGTGACGTGGGGGACTGATGCAGACTCGATTTCACTGGGCAGGGCTCTGTGTTGCTCTTTGGCATATACTAAATAGCACAGTTTGACATGCTGCTAAGTTGGCGATGCATTAAAAAGAAGTGCAGCTGTTATCCTGCATGCAGATACGAAAAAGTTGGTGTATGTTTGTCAGTGTTGAGCTCTTTTGGAAGCCAGTGGGAATGGCAGGTGCCTCCTTGAAGTAAAACTTTCAGAAGGCTTTTGAGTGTGAAGTTGCTGTTCTCGCTGTCAGCAGCTCGCCGTTACAATCCGTGACCCCGGCCAGCAAAGTCAGCCTTTCTGAGATCTGGCCCTATTGTTGTAGGACTGTGTGTCTCTGTAGCTAAGCAGCAGTTGGCATGCAGCCACACTGAGCTCTATGCCATGAAGAGCTGCAGAGGCCGAGAGCTTAGTCAGAGACACATTCAAAAAATTATATACACGCCCATGCAGTGTATGTAATGTATGTGTACAGGGGACGTCCTTTTTAAACAGTTTTCTCACCCTCAGCTCCTCCAATTTCACGATATTAGTCCATAATACAAAATGCATTTATTTTCCTTAGTTAGAGGGTTATTTAAGCAAATGATGTGGGCAGTTTAACAAATTGTTTTAACCAAATTAAAGCAATGTAGAGCTGCCAGAAAATTAATCAGCAGAACTCTTGATAGTTGCTCTGTTTTTTCTTGAGTAAAAACACCCACTTTTCTTTTATGTCATATAAAGTGAGCATATGAAGATGTCAGCAGGGACAAAACACTGTATCAAACAGTTAATCTATTAGCAAAAAAATAACTTTCTCTATGATAATATTTGTTACTTGTAGTCCACTCTGCTGTTCATTTAGCTTTAAGTTTGAACATGGCCGAGTGAAAGTTTGAACAAGAAGTCTGTAAATGTGCATCCACCACCTTAAATGTGGTGGAAACATTTTTCGTCACTTCCTCAGTCGTGTTTTAAGAAAAATCCAGAATGAGCAGTTTTTGTTATCGAAGACTATGCGAGATGTGGACTGTGGAGAGGCAGCTACTGTTTTTGAACTGAGACAGAAAGATCAACATCCTGGAGCCGTGTTCAATAACAAAACCCACAGCTTCCCGACCTGTTTTTGCTTTGTTTTCAATGTCTGGATCCATTGGAAAAAATCAATTCCCAGTGAGCCAGCCAACAGTTTGCTCAGCAATTCTGATTGTGTGCACATGTGTGTGTGTTTGTGTACAGTAAGACCTGTTTTTTCATGTGCCCTGATAATTCAGAGTAGAGATTTGGGGTTAGTGGGTTTAACCTCTTCTGTAAGTGGAGCATGTGGGCTCAGGCTTGCATCTAGTTTCACAGTAGTGTCTAATGTCAGAATAAGCTGAGAGGATTCACTCCTCTTCTCACCACCTGCTCAACTCTGCTTTTTAAAGTATCAGTAATGCCACAACATTTTTAATCTAATGTCATAATCTTTCTGTTGGGGTGGCCCTGACACGTCAATTTTGTGTTAAGTGACACTTGATTATGGCCTGATAGGCTGATATTGTGTAGTCTGAACCCGACACAGCACGTTGGGATTTTTTTGAGACCTCTGATTCTGTGATGTTGACCAATATGAGCACACAGTGGTCCGCCAGTTGTTGAGTTTTTTTTTTTTATTACCCACGTCTCAGTCACAAAATTTTATGATACAATAATCACCCAATCTGACGCTGTAACCATTATAACAGACAAAAATAATGTGTAGTCTTAGCCCGGCACTTGTCTTTCTGTTTTGTCTCAGATGTGCAAAATAAATGCCCAATAGGGCCCCAATGTGGCTTGACTTAAATGTGCTATCATTGAATATAGCTCCATAGCCAGTGTCTGGTAACAACAGATTGCACTTGAGCAAAACATGAGTGGCAACTTTATGGGCTGAAAAATAAAGCCAGTGCCAAATTACTAAAAACTGCTTGAAAAGCAAGTCAGTTCCCATATACTGTATTAAAGACGCATGTAGCCTCTGACGTGAAGTTAAACTTGAGTTCTTTTTAATGGCCTCCAGGGGGCGATAACCTGTGGTTGCAAAAAGGCTTCTCATCCTATAGAAGTCTATGGGAAAGCAGGCCTCTGCTCTGACGTCTGTAAACCGTTAACTTATTTTATGGGCTCAGTCACCCATTTCCAATCATATTGAATAAAACTTTGAGTCCATTTTGTAAATTTCTATTCTAAGTTTCAGAAAGGAGGAATATCCAGGGTACGCTCAATCACAAGTAATTAACCACCACCATTAACCAACATGCGGCTTCAGTCACCTCATTCTTGTCACATCTGGTTTCACAACAGCAAGATGGTGGCAGAAAAACACTGATCTTGAGGTTTCTTAATGGGACTTCACAACCCAATGGTAGCTGCATCCATCTTTTGTTGTCTGTGGTCAATCCCCATAGACTCTCATTTTAAAATACCCGAGCCAATGAGTCACTGTGTCTACACGTCACTGTCATCATTTACATGGTCTCCTTAAGTGTGAGACTGTGAAGCAGTTTACGTGATTGCAAGAGCATTTAATGTAAGGCATTTTTTTTTTCTCATGTCATAATAATTCACAATAGTTCAGATTACTGTCAGCAAGACCAAGAAGGGGTTTCTGGGCCATTAAAAGTCATCCAAAGCTGAACTCGGGAAAGCCTTTCTTCACCAGCGAGTAAATGAGTTGTCACCTCTAGAGACTGCCACTCAAGTGTTAACCACAATACAGTGTTTCCCCATTCTGTCTACTGTAATAATACTGTAATTACTCGTCTCCAGGTAACGTTTTGTGCTACTGTAAGCTTAATTTGCACATGACATGTAGAAGCAGCAGAAAAAATTAGAGTTGGGCACCCCACCACTTCCCACAGCTTATCACAACTGATCGGCCTGAAAGCGGAGCTTGTGGTGGTATAAACACTTCCTGTTTCTGTGTGAGAACTGTTTACGTGTATGCTTCTACCATTTAGTGCAGAGAGGCATCTTCCTCCTAGTAACCCACTAAGCATATGAGTTGTAGGTGTAATCAGCAGACTATGAAAAGTGAGGGCAACTGTGTTTTGCACAGGACTGTACTGTGTGATTAATTAGATGAGAGATGCCTGTCCATAAAAAGCTGCTCTTTGAATGTTCGGGTTCTGTTCCAGAGGTAAGAAAACCTCATTCAAAATACATTTGTAGCTGTGATAATACGTTCTGTTAAGATGAGATGCGGGTTGCAGTCAGGTTAGACGCATCTGTGATAACAGCAGGACGGAGAGAAATGTACAGTGCAAGAAACTTTCAAGAGCAACTTTTGATAGCAAGTATTTTAGTGGCCAGTTTGTCTCAAAATATTGAGAGTAAACTCCTGGAACAAGCTGGATTTTGTGGACAGATGCTTGTGGTAGCAGTGTGTAATTCTACAGTCACACTAGGGAAAACAGTAATTGGAGAGTGCTGTATGAGCAGAATTATTATGACCGTGTGCAGGGAAATTGCAGTTTTGTTCCCTTTGAGATGATTTCTTTGAAGATGGAAACCAAGTCTGCGACCACTCACAGTCAGTTGCTATCTTCAAAGCGACTTTGGTGTAGCAATAAGACAGTCAGTCTGCTGTCAGTTTGTGATTGCAAGGGTCAAGGTGGCAATTACATGCAATCTGTTTGTGATAATATGGTGATTAACTGTGACAACTCAACAAAAATCAAAAATATGTTGCCGTCTGTTGCAAATCTGCTGCCGTCTGCATACACAGAAATTCATATTAACTACTTGCATTCAGATTCCAGCCGAAACCTCATAGATCTGAAACAGAAATTGAGAAATTTCTCCACAAATAGTTACGTAGTTTCTGCAGACAGTGATTTAACTGCACCATGGCATAGGCGCTCGCCAACCTTGTTTTTCTACAAAAATATGACCAGATTACAACCAGTTGGCAACCAGATGAGTTGAGTTCCCTGTTGCAAAGAGATGCATTGCAGACGAGTTGTGCTCATCAGCGAAGATCGACCCAGATTCATTGCAACCTGTTGGCAATCTGTCTTGGTTTATAAATTAGTCTGCAATTCTTTTCAAACCTTCACCAATCTGTCTGAGTGATTGCAGTCAGTCGGAGTTAAACTGCGATTTGGAGACAGGTTGCCTCCCACTAGGTGACCTGTGCAATCACCTTGTGATCAAAAGTGGTCACTCAGAGGTTGAGGATGTTGAACTCTCAACCTCTTTAGTTTGTAGCTGTTAATTAACATCCACAGGACACCTGATATTAGTGTGACACATTCAGGCTTTATTTAACAAACTAAAGCAATTCTAACCACAAGTCAAGGGGTTGCAGTCAGGTCAGACACATTTGTAATAACAGGAACTTTTCATAGCAAGTAATTTAGTGGCCAGTCTCAAAATATAGAAAGTCAACCCCTAGAACAAGCTTTATTTTCTGGACAGAAGCTAGTGGTAGAGATGCTTCTGGTGTCTTAGTCTTATACAAAGATGATTCTCCTCTAGCTTCGGTCCTAAAATGAGTCTAGTCTATTAAAGGATGTTTTTGTGAGTTTATTAATTACCATCTACAAGCCACATCCTTAGACTCAGACTTGATTGATGATTTTAAATTGTTTATTCTGATACATCAAAAACGCTCATATAACTGTTGCCTTTAGTTCAAACTAAATATTTATTTGAAAGACCTCTGCGTGAACTTACTGCTCAGTCTTTTGGGACTATATTAGCCTCACTAAGAGTACTGAGGAACAACCAACCTACCCCCACTCATCATCAAAACACTTTACTTCCTATACTTTATTCATGCAGTCTCTTAGCAAATAGGCACTCTGGGAATATTCTGCTTCATATGTGGAGGGTTGCTTGGAAATGAAGTGATGATATTCTTGTTTGGAAAGATGTGTATTCTGCTTCTTTTTTTCTTACGTTGTGAGTGGAAGAGAGGGGGACTTGCACAAGAAAGGTCATGAGTTAAATTTAAAGTAACAGGAAGTCCATCCTCTCAATTTTTCTCATGCCTTCTTTTCTCACACACCCTTTCTCTTCTCCTTTCTTTTATTTCCTGTGTATTTAAAAAGTTGTGTATAAATGCTGACTTCAGAAAATGACACAAAACACTACACAGACACCCAGATCAGTCAGCAGAAAGATTTCCCATCCCGACACGTGAAGATGTAAACCTTTTTATTTATTTATTTAGTCTTGGGAACTTTAAGGGTGTCTATTAAATAAAAATCAGGCTGCATGGGGCTTTTAGTGAAAGTTTTATTTTCTGTTTTCTAGTCCCACAATTTAAAGAAACTCTTATGTGTTCACTGTGGACACTCCACTGGTGGCTCAGAGAAAAAAAAATAGAGGTGTGCCACCTGCTTTTTTTAAGCTGTGAAATTCGTCTGTGCTCTTACTTCTAGTCGACTCCTTTAGCACGTCTGCAGACGTAATATCAAAACAGCATCTTAATCAACTTCAGCCACTCCGCAGTTTAAAAAAAAAAAAAGGAAATATAACCATATAACACCTGTACTGAGGTCATTAACTTGGCTTCCAGTCAATTTTAGAATTGATTTTAAATTTTTAATGGTTTTTATTAAGGCCTTGCAGCATCTGGGACCTTAATATCTCTCAGACATGCTTGTAAACTATGAACCAGCTCGACCCCTCATGTCATGTGGAGCAGACCATCTGGTTATTCCCCTGGTCGACACCAACACTGGTGAAGATGCTGGAACAACTTACCAAATCATTCCCATCTAGCTGCATTTGTCAGCAGACTGGTTCCTTTTATAATGATCATTTTATTTAATTTCAGCTTCTTTTTCTTTGTTTTTAACTTGTGTGTCTTTTCATTTTTACTTATATGTTGTTGGTTTTAATTATTATCTATTTTTTTTTATGGGTTTAACTTATTTACAAAGTTTTGTGGCTGCAGCCCCCGTGGTGGCTCATGCTTTGTGCAGCACAATGTGTTTTCCACTTGAATGAAATGTTCTTTCTAAAAATAATATTTGCTTGCTTCTTTAGAAGAACTGTAGGTCTCATCTATCTCCTTAGAAGTTACTTGATCAACCAGTAGGAATTGGTATACAGTGACAACACTTTAAGACCATATTGGCTAACTAAACATGAACGAGCAGGCTTCATTTATCAACTAGGTGGTTAACATTTCTCATCTTAAGGCTTTGTGCATTAAAGATATAAGCATCTAAGCAGATATTGCTTAGATGATGAGATGTAATCTGAAGAATCCATATGGTAGGAAGTAAAATGTTCATGGCACCTTAAAAGTTTTTTTTTTTTTTTAATGTTGTGCTGCTATTTTTCATCCCTGTACACATTTAGATAATTATTGCATCATAGAAGTCCTTTCAGGCTACTTTTTATGTGTCAAAACATCAAACAGTAACAGTGGGATATTGTTTTGATCAACAATATTTTTCTTTTATTTTCGCATTAATTTAACAAATACTGTCATTTTACCTTTTCTTTTTAATTTAATGTGTCATAAGTCTTACATCTGTGGACACCCTATAAAGGACAGATCCATGTTTGAAGGCATCAGTTGAAATTTCTATTAATCAAATGTGAAAATAGAAAATATACTTGAATCCTTTTTCTTCCTAAATAAACGCACTAATCTTTGTGTCTTTGTCACTTTGCAGTGCAGAACAAGTGGAGCTGCAAGAGACAGGCCCATGAAGCATGACAGGGTGGAGCTGAGGCTCAGCTGACCCTTCCCCTTCCTCCTTCTCCTTATTCCCTCCAGTGCTCCATTTGATCAGCACCACCCCTCTCCCTTACCCTCCTTCCCTCTTCCTGACTCCCGTGACCCTGTTGGATCTCACCCGTCGCTCCTCGCCTCCAATTCCTCCGAACCTCAATCAGCCGTGCCCAATGTACTCCCCGGAGCAAGAAAACATCTCCACCACCACCTCCACCAAAGTGCCAGTGAAGTATGGAGAGCTCATTGTGCTGGGGTAAGCAGATGAGAGATACTCACATCCAGAACACCATCCATCAGTAAATCTTCCTACTATAATACACAAAATCTCTGTCTGTGTATTTGATTCTTTGGCTGCAAACTCCTTGTACAGGATAAGGAGTTGAGCAACCAAACTTGGCACACAGGTACATCATAGGCCCCAAATGGTTCTTATCTATATCAGATATTATGACATCAACACATTGCCTAGCAACTACCTAACAGCAGGCTAAAGTGACCTGTTTTTAGCATTTATGCACCTATACCTTGTGAAAGCATTGTATCATTTCTATTTCACTGAAACAACCTAATAATTTATACCCACAAAAGTTCAATTATGCATGATATATTATGACATCATCAGGTTGCCTGGCAACCACCTAGCAACGGGATAAAATGACCTAATTTTTGCGACTATGCACCTGCAACACCTTATGAAAGTATGCTATCGCTTTAATTCTACAACAGCAACATCTTATTTATATCCACAAAAGCTGAAATATACATGATATATTATAACGTCATCATGTTGTCTAGCAAGCACCTAGCAGTACAAATGACCCATTTTTTTTGCATTAATGCACTTAAAAGCATTATCTTTTCAAATTCACAGCCAATAGCACAGACAGGCCAAACAGTACTGTAGCATGTACCAGTAGTTTTAAAAAAATTGCAAGTAGCTCAAGAAAAACAAGATATCAGAAAAATTTGAAATGATTCTAAGAAAATAATCCTAATAAACTCAAATTCAAATCTGTCTGATTATTTATCAAATTACCAGGCACCTCAATACTTTAAATATCATGTTTATTTTTTTTAGAGCTGCAACAATTACTTGATGAGTATTTGTGAAAGTAAATTTATTGTATTATTTATCAGTTTCCAAGCACAAGTGTGTACGCTTGCTTCTCTTCTCTTGCATCATAGTACACTTTATGCTTGAGATTTTGTACAATTTTTGACATTTTTTTAGAGATCATCAAATTCATCAGGTCAGAATCAGGTCAGACTCACCCTCAAAGCACGGACACATAATACCATAAAACCCTTCATGCTCGTGCATGATGACTATATGCACTGTCAGTGGTTTTTTTTCCCATTGTGTTTTGCTACACCTTTGCAAATATATTTGCAATCCAGATGTTGTACCGACAATGGTTGGTGACAGAAATTTAATGTATTGTTGAACCCTGAACTCACACTTTTCTGTGGCGATCCCTTCCTGGGCCTAAGCATTCGTTAAGTTACCTAATGCATCGTTATCCAGCTTATGCATCCTGCATAAGCTGGATAACCATTTTATAAACATAAAACCAGCACAAAAAAAAAAGTTTTAAAAAGCAACAAAGAACCAACAACACATTATAACTTATTAATTTGTGACTGTTCAGCTGATAGCTGGTGAACAGGTGCTTCTTCAGTGGTATAAGCTATAAAGGGGGGGGGGGACCTCCCACTGTGTGGCTCTCTGGTCACCTAGTGTGTGTCCGGAGATGCACATAGGGTCAACGTATCTGTCACATGTGGCATTATAGCAGCTTGATAGTGCTGCATTAATTGAGTGCAACATGAAATTGCTCTCCCTGCTTTGCACCGATCAAAGCAAGTGGTGGTATTAACTTTTATGCCTAAAAACCTTAGCAAGTAAATGTAGATGTACAGATTAAAATAATGAGGAAGTCAGAGTATTAGAAGGGTACACACATTATGTTTTGGTGGGAAAAAAAATTAAATGTCATGTTTGTTTACAAGTCTCCACTACAGTAAAGCCTAAATTACCCTGGTACACAGACTGAGCACAATGTATCACAGAATTTTATGTGGATTTGATTGCGTCTCTGTGTTGGTCTCTTATGAAGAGAATCGTAGCTTGAGAACAATAGAAATAGTGGTGACAAAGAAAAAAAAAACATAATAGGTGCTGCAAAAGAAATATAAAGTAAAAATTTAAAGGCACTTTGATTGGTCAGTTCATCTGTGGATATCTTGTGACGAGCCTAGAATGATTCTGTTGAAAAGATGCCAAAAAGAGACAAAAGGAATGTGCTTCCAGAAAGCAGCATAAACAGTAGTGATATTTTTATCCAGATGCATAGGGTCATGCGCTGAGAACACACAGAACTGGTGTTTTGGACTTATTGAAGATGACAGTAACCACATTTCTTGATGTATTACTAGATCAGTGGATCCTGAGCTTAAACATGGAGGCGTTCTCTTTCCGCAGAGATTTGTTTTGAGTCAAGTCCACATAGTCAGCTGTAGGAAAAACCCTCCACTCCACCCTGCATCTTCAGCACAAAAGACACATAACTGTATGCACACACACTGTCTCCAGTAACAACTGACAGTGGACGACTTCCTCTATCTGTATGTCTCCTGTTTGTTCCCCAAAGGGCCATTCCACTCTGCTCCCTGTCCCAGCCCACTCCACAGAGGAATGCAGATGTCGGAAAGACTCCTTACATGCGCGTTCTCTCACACACACACACACACACACACACGTATGAGCATGCAGTGCACATTTTTCATGTCTCGCACAGACACACACACACACACACACATACTTGGATCCACAGCTGACTCACAGTTTGTTGTTCTGGGTTGTGCTAGAGCAGCATTGTCAGGGAGATGACCGTGGAAATTTTCCCTAGTGGAAAACCGCAGTGAGCAGTAAACGCAGTTCCATGCCTTTACAAGGGAGAACCCCGGTTTTCCGTTTTGCTCTGCTTTTTCCGCTCCTAGTTTTTTGATTGTAGGTCAGGCCTGCCATTTTTAAAGGTCAACACAGGCACTTGCTGCTCCATGACATGAGCAAATGCACACTGTGCGGTAACTAAGGTTGCTCTTTAAACCTTTAAAAGGTTCACCGAAACTTCATGTGTTTTGTGAGTGGCCACTGTGGGAGTTGAGCACCTAACCCTCACATTAGCACCACAGCATGTCTTTTGACCTTTCACAGCTAAGTGAATGCATAACTGACAGTGAAGCCATGCTGCGTGCTTACTTTAACCCTTGATGTCTGCAAGATAAAGCCTTAAGAGCCTTACTATTGCCTTTGAAATGGTTGCTTCGAGGACAAGTACTGTTCTGCAACCACTCTGTTAGTTGCCACCTTCAAAGTGTCAAGATGGTAAGAACATGGCAGTAAAATGGAGTCAGTCTGCTGACTGCAATTGAATGAAGTCAAATTGGCTAGTACATGCAATCTGTTTGTTATAATACAACGATTAACTTTGATAAATCATCAAAAATCACAAATCTGTTGCTGTCAAGTTGCACTCATCAGCACACAGACTCCAGTGTATTGCAATGTGTCGGCAATCTGTCTGTGTTTAAAAGTCAAACAGTGATTATTTGCAAACCTTCACCAATCTGTCTGAGAGCGATTGCAGTCCGTTTGAGTTGGACCACGTTTGGAGACAGATTGCTTCCCCCCAGGCAACCTTTGCAATCGCCTTGCGATTGAAAGTAGTCACCCGGAGGTAAAGGGTGTTGCACGCTCAGCCTCTGGTAACATAAAGCAAAAATATTCAGTTTAATCACTGGGCAACCTTGTCGCAAACAGGGTTCCTGTCCTATTTTTACTCTAGTGTTACTGAGCCATAAGGTAACATTACTCACTACGCGCTAAAGGGTAAAAAGCTGCTTTTATTGCTCTAGTCTCATGTGTCAAACTCAAAGCTCAGAAGCCCAAATTTGACCCTTTGTGAATTTAAATCTGGCCCATAATGCAGTTTAGGTTTGAAAAAACTGCAGTTAGTTTCTGATTTGTAGATTTTTATGCATTTAGTTACCCCCACTGACTAAATGGTGTAATGGCAAGGCAACTTTGAGGCCTTTATGTGGACCAAATTGTATGTAAGAAAGCTAAAGGGGATGCTAAATGTTATCCAGGATATTTTTAGTTTTTTATTTATTAAACCCTGTTCATAGACAACATATTTCCAGCTATTCATGGGATCCCAACTGGCCCTTAGTAAAACTCTGTTCAGCTGCTCTAGTTGCAGCCATTGTACTGTGACACCAACAACAAATGTCTCGCAAATAAATTATCGGAAACAGCTGTTGAAGAAAAGCTCAGACAATTTAAAAATGTGACTGTTGAGCTGACCATTTGATTTAGCTTGAAGCGCTGCCAGCATCCTCCTGTTCTCAGCTTTAGCAGAAGTTTAATCACGAACTCAGAGAATAAATCACTAAGGGAACAAAAGCTGGCATGATAGGTGAACAGTACTGTCTGTTTCACCTCTTTCCTATCATAAAACCTCGTGCCAAATCAGGATGATTGCACTTTTGCTAGCTGGGGGGTTGGGAGACAAAAGGCAATGCAATAAATTACTTGGAAGGTAGCAGGAAGGTTTTCATGGTTCTGCGAAGTAAATAGCTTAGCTGTTGTAAACTCCACCCATCTGAATGTCTATTTGTCCTTCTGTTTGTGCTGCCTGTGTAACCGACAACAGACTCTCAAATAGTAACAGAGAAACCCATCAACACATAGCACAGTGTTGTGTCTGACTTAATCGCTTACCCCAGTACAACATGTTTCATGCCCAGTAATGCTAATGGCCTAATCCGGAGGAATGCTGTGGTGTCTCTGGGGATGGTCTGTTTACAGGGGCACTGGACATCCATGTGGGGCTTTTAAACAGCTGTAATGCCACTGGAGGCATCGAAGTCCCCCCAGCGCACCTCTGGCTGTCTGCATGCATCATGATCTTAACTGTACGTCCACAGGCATGTGAAAATATTATTAGTTTATCCGTGTGGCTTAAATCCTCATAAATCTCATGAATCACAAGTGTGATTCCCTATACTTTACAGCTGTGAACCGATATTTAATTATAGAGGCACACATAGAAGCTCACTGAGAGAAGTATTACACTTAAGATGTTAGCAGATTTAACAATAAGCCAGATTATTTGTCAGATAATTGCTTAAAAATATTCCCAAATGCTCCACAAACATAGGTCAAAGGTCGAGTTTGGAGACTTGAAATAACAGGTGAGGTCTTAGAGACCTTGCAGCTACATTCACCCATGTCAGCATCCACCTGTCAATCAAAGGGACCATGCACCCAACTTTAAGCCTTAATAAAACATAAATGAGGGAGTTATGAAAAAAATAACCCGCTGTGTAGGCTGTAAACATGTTAATTTCATAGTTAAACTTGGGTATTTTAACATGTCTTTGGGTATTGTTTCACTTTCAGAGTCAGCCTCAAATGTGGAAGAACTGCGGTTTTTGGCTTCACTCGCTTTATTTTTCAGCCCTGATAGTTGTCACTTGGTTTTACACATATAAACAGAGACACAGAGAGTGACTTATCCATGAGTAGTAATTGCTCACACTACCTGCCTTTGTGCTTTTATAGGTTTACTGTATGAGTGTTACTGTGTTGTTGCAAACTGGGATTTAGTTTTAGTGTTTGGAGGGAATACACACACACACACACACACACATATATATATAAAAAACAAAATAGCATGTTGCTAATTGTGGGAAATGAGGAATACAGTATGAATCTACACATTCACACTAACTTTTTCCTGACTCTGGTTCTTCCTGTCTCCCAACCTGCATGCACACACATGAACACACACTAACTTGTTGCCAATCTTTGACCTTTCTGCTTTTGTTTTGAGAATATTTGTGTCATGCATGCAGTACTGCTACCCATGGGAACCTGGTTTTAAACTGCCAGCAACACTTGGGCTCCTTCCAGCAGACCGCCCTGCCCTTGCTCTGGATACGAGCTAAACTTCACCATGGTTACAGTCTTGCCATGGTTACTCTTCCCAAACGTTGCCGTGGCTCTGTTCTCTCACCATGGTTACTCATAAACCCTTCCAGCGCTGTTTGATCGCAGATCTTCTCACTCAGAGAAACATTTAGCTGCAGGCTGGGCGTCCTCACAAACCTGCCTGTGTCGTCTGTCTTAGCTGGACTCCATAGAGTGGGTGGGTTTGTTTCAAGAGTCTGATTGGTCAGAGACACGTTCCAACTGTGCTTATACTGCATGAATAGTTCTCCTGTATGAGGAAGGTTTTACCTCTTACATCGAGTACAAATTGACCCTTGATTTATGTGTGACTATTTCTTGTGTGTTCTGAAAAGTAAAGTGCAGTTAAGGTATATCTGTGAAGTCAGAGGAGTTCATACCATAACGTCTGTGGCTTCTGGATGTCAGAACAATGTTAAAGTAGCGAGCAGTATTTATGTATGCAGTAATGTTTATAAAGCTGTGGCGCTGCTCATAGGAATATCAATTCACACTGGTGACAGCTTATCTGAAACGTGTGTGTGCAATAATGAGTAAAACATCTGTATACTGAGAGAAACACGAATCCGATGTATTTGGAAATTTCTCTTTTTGTTCAATAAGTTTGTTACATCTTTCCATAAATGAGCAAACAAAAACAAAACCAAAATGTAGTGTGTTTATATAGAGACATGCAAATATTGCTTAGACTATTTATTATGTGTTGTCTGCTTAATTAATTAGGGAAGGACTTCAAATTATGTGTTATTGTACAAATAAACCAACAAAGTCAGAGAAGCCCAATGTGCAACAAACCGCTCCTCTTGTATAATTTCACCCAAAAAATTCTTTCATCAGTTCAAAAACCACAACATACTGTTCTGATCTTCCACATATTTCCAAAAAGGGTCCAAACCTTTTCAAATACAATTAGTTTGTCCTTTAATATGTATATACATTCAGCGGCAACTTTATTAGGTAGACCTTGCTAGTACCGAGTTGGACCCTTTTTTACCATCAGAACTGCCTCAGTTCTTTGTGGCATAGATTCAAAAAGGTGCTGTAAACATTCCTCAGAGATTTTGGTCCATATTGACATGAGAGCATCACACAGTTTGAGTACAGTGAACTCATTGTCATGTTCAGAAAACCAATTTGACATGATTTGAGCTTTGTGGCGCATTGCTTCCAGCAGCCATCAGAAGATGGGCACACAGTGGTCATAAAGGGATGGGCATGGTCCGCAACAAACTCAGGCAGGCTGTGGCATTTAAATGATGCTCAGTTGGTACTAAGGGGCCTAAAGTGTGCCAAGAAAATATTCCCCACACCATTGCACTAAATTCTGACCCTGCTGTACGAATGTTGCAGCAGAAATCGAGACTCATTACACCAGGCAACGTTTTTCCAATCTTGTATTGTCCAGTTTTGTTGAGCCCGTGCGAATTGTAGCTCAGTTTCCTGTTTTTAGCTGGCAGGAGTGGCACCCAGTGTGTTCTCCTGCTGCTGTAGCCCATCTGCTTCAAGGTGTAATGTGTTGTTTGATGTGATGCTGTTCTGCATACCTTGGTTTTAGCAAGTGGTTATTTGAGTTATTGTTGCCTTCCTACCTATCAGCTGGAAGCAGTCTGGACATTCTCCTCTGACCGGTGGTATCGAGAAGGCATTTGCACCACTCACTGGATATTTTTTCTTTTTTCTGGAAACCCTAGAGATGATTGTGTGGGAAAATCCCTGAAGATCAGCAGTTTGTTCAATACTCAGACCAGCTCATCTGGCACCAGCAACCATGCCACCTTCAAAGTCAAATCTTAAATCACGTTTCGTCCTCATTCTGATTCTCAGTTTGAACCTCCACAGATCGTATGACAGCACTGAGCTGCTGCCACATGATTGGCTGATTTAAATATTTGCCTTGAACAGGTGTACCTAATATAGTGGCCAGTGCTAGTAAATCACATATAAATTTTGACATGTTTTTGTGGTGTTTTTTTTGTTTGTTTGTATTTGTTAAAATAAAAAATAATGCTTTTAGCTTTTTGACTTAAAAAATGGAGTTCATTAATGTTTTATTTTTGGGGGGAGGTTTTGTGGGATTTTTTTTTCCTTTCTGGATACAAACCAACTACAAATAGCTTTGAGTCCTGGAATTTGTTTTGAAATAAGTTAACTACTTCCTGAAATCCCATGTGGCTACTTTTACCTGGAAAGTCAAACTGCCTTTCGACCTATTTTGCTTTAGTTAATGACTTCCTTTAGTTGATTGTATTGTTGTGAGTGTGAGTGAGCACCTTTTGCTGTGCTGAATAAGAAATCTCAGTTTTTATGACAGTGATGAACCAGATATTCTTTTTCTTTCTATCTTGGTAATCAGTAGCACGTGACATGCTGAAATGTGCACAGAAGTGATGACTGTTTTCTTATTTCAGGATGTTAACAAAGTCGCACACACTCAGAGAGACACAACAGCACAGTCATAGTGCTGCTGAGAGCCACAGAGACTCCTTTCTGTTGGAGGGAACGCCTCTGTTTATTCTTCTTTCCTCAGTCATGTATCAGGCTAAATGAGTCTCGCTGTGTGTTTATTTTCTGAGCCTTTCGAGGGTTGTGTTTGGAGGGCTTTATTGTTTAGGGGCACGTGATGTACCATTGTAGAAAGGCATGTATAAAAAGTATAGGTTGCTGTTTGTGTGCCTGTAGTCTTAGGATCTTGGAGAGAGTGCACACAAAGCACTCAAGCATTTTCCACAATGACTGTTTTTTCCAGCGTATTATACAGTTGCCCAGACAATAATGCCCTATTGTTTTATGCATGCATGAGTGTTTTGATGTTTGTGTGTGTGTGTACGTGCAGGTACAATGGCTCTTTGCCCAACGGGGACCGGGGGCGACGTAAAAGCCGTTTTGCACTTTGCAAGAGGCCAAAGGCAAACGGGGTGAAGCCCAGCACAGTTCATGTCGCCTGCTCTCCACAAGCAGCCAAGGTGAGATGCACAAAATCACGACCTTTAAGACCTCCCAGTGATCTCAAAGCTGCACCCACCAGTTAGTTTCATTAAACATATTACCAAAACATTTAATAATGAAAAATAGCATTCTTTAATTCATCTCTGTGTAGGTGTGTGATATTTGTTTTTGTGACAACATCAAATAAAACACACCCGGTTCAATGGTTTTGGCCCGCAGTGCTTCAACAAAGGCTTTTCTGAAACTCTGCTTTTTGTTCTGTGATATTAAAGTACTGCACACAATGAATCTCACAAACACGCACACGGTTATCAAGAGAGGAAAAGGAAAAAGCTCAGCAAAGCTTCCCTGAGTTTGCAGAACAAGGAAAACCATCAGGTACAAGGCTTTGTCGATGTTTTAAAAGGTATTTGGAGAATGGTTTTTACATGGGCCCTAATTGGAACATGCTGAAGGGTTATAGGAGAAACAAATGTGAATGGTACAGTGGAAGGTAACTGAGCATTTTCTTGCAAAATCCTGGGAAGCACATGCTCATGTGTTTCCATCATCAGCCCAAAGACTGCCCAGATATCCACTAAAATCTGTTAAATGGTCAGGGAATTGTAGCCGCGTGTGTTTGTGTGTGTCTGAGAGAGTGTGTGAGAGAGAGAGAGAGAGGGATGACTTTTGCTTTTTTGGTTTGACATCTGCACATAATGGCTTCTCTGAGGACACACACTTTTATTCCCTGACTCACTCATGCACACATGCTCAGGCCAGGCTTTAGCTGCAGTATTTTAAAGAGTCTGGAAGAGTGATTGTCCTTTTCTGTCTTGTGTGTGTGGTCCTAACTGGCCAAAAAGACTGTAGGTCCAGTTAGTGATTACACATCTCCACCCTTCCTGTGTGCATCCATTATTATCTGTAGGGATCATTGAGCAGATGAGGTGTTTTTGATATAAAACATGCTCAGTTCAGTCTTTTGAATTTGAAGTGAAGGGTTTGATTCTTCTTTTGTTTCTTTACCTTTCTTTACCTTTTCTGTGATCATCTCTTCCTTCTGTCTTGCCAGGCTATAAGCAACAAAGACCAGCACAGCATCTCTTACACTCTGTCTCGAGCCCAGACGGTGGTGGTTGAGTACACCCACGACAGCAATACAGACATGTTCCAGGTAACAAGGCCCAGCTTTTATCACCATGCCTGGAGTTTTACAACCAATTTACAGTCCTTATTTTTTCCACTTCACTGCCCCACTCACACACATTAAATAGGGGTTGGTAACGGAGCATCGGTGTGTTTAGTGCAGGGATTTTCAATCTGTAAAACGCAGCCCTCGAAGGGACACAGGAAAGTGAGACGTGAGGCACACTGTGTGAGGTGACGTGCGTGATGTCTTTCTGAATACAATGGGAACTTAGTTGTTGTGGTTTGGCCCACTTATCAACACAGTCAGCAGTTGGACCTGCAGCAATGGCTGTGACACACAGCTCATGGAGACAGTTAAGATACTTTCAAACCTCAGTCCAGATTACAGCAAATTGCATCAAAATCCGTACCGCTCGTCCAGTGTGAACCATGAATAAAGGCCCAGAAATGTACTTAGAAATACTAAGAAAAATAAGCCTCTTTGAAAAGCAATATCAAAGTAATTCAGTTATACTTGTCTGAGTGCTAAAACAGATTCAGCATTTTCATAATGTGCCACATCTCAAAGTATAAACCAGAGATTCTCAAACTTTTTGAGCTCAATCCATATCAGTTCACCAATAAAAAAGGATCAAAGTTCAAATTTATTTAAATAAAAGACAACACAAAAGCATCACCAGAGTCTAGTTTATTTTCCATACAAAAATCTTCTGTACAGTTCACACCCCACCGGCAGCAACTCTATGCTCCACCAGTTAGGGCTGAGCCACAGTTTGAGAACCACTGGTGTATACAAATGTGTTATTAATAAAAAGGCTCTCAATATAACACCCCTCCATGAATCGCCACCTTATCGTGGTGGAGGGGTTTGCGTGCCCGTGTGATCCCAGGAGCTATGTTGTCGGGGGCAACTTGCCCCTGGTAGGGTCTCCCAAGGCAAATTGGTCCTGGGTGAGGGGCCAGACTAAGTGCGATTCAAAAAAACAAAACATAAAAAAAAAACACTATGAAGAGAATGACGGGTACCTTAGAAGTACTGCTCAGATCAGGAAAGCACCCAGGAGCCTTGGCAGAGGGGCTCATTGCCAAGTGTCCGGGCCCTACCGCATGGGGCCTAGCTGGGTTCAGCTCGAATGAGCCATGAGTCCACCATCCTGTAAGTTTATCACCTGCAGAAGGAGCCTTAGGGGTCCAGTGCTTTATGGATTTGCAGAGGTGTTGGCAGTCTGATCCCTGGCTCCCCAAACTGGCCTTAAAATAAAGCAGAGCTGTTCATTTACTGGTTGAGCTTCGTTCCCACTCTCACCTGTAGCCATGAGCTGTGGGTAGCGACTGAAAGAATAAGATTGTAGATGTAAGCGGCAGAAATGAGCTTCCTCCATATTCTGGACTCAGCCTTAGAGATGGGTGAGGAGCTTGGTCATGCAGAAAGGATCAGAGTAGTGCTGCTACTCCTTCATGTCGAAAGGAAGCGGTTGGGATGGTTCAAGCATGTTCTACCAGAAGGAGGCAGACCCATTTCTGTCTGGGAACCTCTGCTTAGATTTCTGCCCCTGTGACCCGGACATGGATAAGCAGCAGAAAATGGATGGATGCATGGATAAGGATCTTTATCAGATGGAGTTTTGATAAAATGGTAAATGTTTAAATTTCTATTTTTTTTCACAGGACCTTAACTGGTGAGTCTCCTTAAGCTTGGAAAAAGCAGTCTACATGCTTTCCTGGTGCTTTCAGCCATGTCACATAATGACTTCTTTCCATCTGGTGACATTAACTCTTGGAACTGAGTGTGTCCTGATCTCACTGTGTTGAGTAATGAAATGAACGAATCATGAATCATTCATCTTGGTCAGATTTGGACAAAAGATGTTACTGCATTGTTAAAAATATTAACACAGAATTTCTCCAAAGCCATTCGCACTAACACTATGAGGCTTAGGTACGGAACTGTGGTGATATTATCAGGGAAGAAAAGTACCCATTTTAAGATTTTTATGGGTTTTATACAAGTTAGCAATGCATGTGAATAAATTTCACTCTACCTAACAGTCATCTAATATTTCTTTGTTCTATATAGACTTGTTAAAGACAACTTATATATTTCTAATTTTTAATGGATTCCATCCTGAGCACATTCTGCATCCATTTAGCAGTTTTTGTCTCCATTTTCTGTTATGTTCTTTATCCTACCAGCTTCCCCTGAGGTAATACATCATTATATTATCACATCGCTGAAAAGCATTGTGGACTAATCTTTCCATCTCTCTTCTCCAGATCGGTCGATCCACAGAGAGCCCAATAGACTTTGTAGTGACGGACACAGTGGCAGGCAGCCAGAGTAACGCAGACACTCAGTCGGTCCAAAGCACCATCTCCCGCTTCGCCTGCCGCATTATGTGCCAGCGCACGCCGCCTTACACAGCACGCATTTACGCCGCAGGCTTCGACTCTTCCAAGAGCATCTTCCTCGGGGTGAGCAGTGTTTCATCTGGAGCTTCTGACACGTGTGGGCGAGTTTGTGAGAGCAAAAAGGCAGAAGGATAAAAGAAGGAAAGACCAAAGAACCACAGGAAAAAGAGGAAAACAAGACATGAAAGACGTGTCATAGAGCGTGTGCTTTCACAATATTACAAAACCTTCAACCTGCTTTTACTTTTCCCATGATTTTTTTTTCATATTATTTCAAACCAAACATCATTCTTCTCAATTTGTCATTGTCTTGACAGCAGAGGACAACAACTGATGATGTCCTGTTAGTGCTCTTGGCAGCAACACTAAACTCACATATGCTCAGTGTAGAAAGAGGAATTGACTCTTTTCAAGTGCAGTCTGTATGTGGATAAATTATACAAATGACCGCAGAAAAGCTGCACACTGTATTCAATACAGATGTTAGGTGAAGGGCTGCTTAATACACATGAATATCAACATGTTTTTGTTTAATTCAGGAGAAAGCTGCTAAGTGGAAGACGTTTGATGGTCAGATGGACGGACTGACCACCAACGGCGTGCTGGTGATGCACCCTCGCAACGGCTTCAGCCAGGACTCCAAATCAGGCGTCTGGAGGGAGATCTCAGTCTGCGGCAATGTCTTCACCCTGCGAGAAACACGCTCAGCACAGCAGCGAGGAAAGATGGTAGGAACACATGCACAACCTATACAGTACAGGGATGAACTCTCTTCCAAAGTGGTGAATATCAGTTTTGACACTTTGGATTGGTGTCATTTTTCAGCCCCACAGGTTCTACCAGCTCCCTCAGATAGTAGGGAGTTAGTAGAGACCAAAGGAGTGGGTAGCTAGGGATTTTTTAGCTTTTGACTTGCTTTTTGTGTGTTTTTTGGTGCTGTGCATGGAGCTTTGTTACCAAAAAGAGTCGATAACTGTGGCCTAAATTCTCAGGGAACAGTTTGAGGTAAACAGTGAGGCTACTACAACAACACATATTTCCACTTTGTTAATGTTGTCAGGCAAAAGAATACCCAACAACTTTTAGCCACATTCATATTAGTGGGATTTTAAATCATACTGGCTTCTTCTTGAAATACGTTGATACACTATTGATTGATATTTTTAGTAAAACATGCAGGTTAAAAGAAGAAACTGTCAGGAGCAAAACGGCAGACGGTGCCGATATCAGGGGCAAAGTAAATCAGAGAGTTATAAAAGTGAATTTGCATGTTGTTAAAGTTGCATAATAACAATAATACAGACACCGAATACAACATTGGAAAGAATACATACAAAATTCCAGCTTTTTCCCTTTTTAGTGGTATTTTTTTCTTCCACAGTCACAAATATGGTGATGTATCTTAAGTGATTGTCTTGCAGAACTTGAGGTTACTCTATTCCGTAACCCCGTTCTCTGATAACATGATTTCGGTGTCTCACTATGGGGAACGCTCTCTCAGCATTGTCCTCAGAAGCCTCTATATCATTACTCCAGCCAGCATTGGCTGGCAGTCGTGACGCCTGCGTCAAGGAGGGGCCACCCTCCTCCCTATAAAAGGGTTGACACAGCGTCACCCGACATTCAAGATAAGCTCACCTCTTCCTCGCTTTGTGCAAGGAGGGTGATCTGGTGAGACACCTCACTCATGTTATCAGAGAACGGGGTTACGGAATAGAGTAACCTCAAGTTCTCTTTCAAACATTCATTTCGGTGTCTCACTATGGGGATATGCAGACTCCCGTATTGCCAGATAAGCTCATCTGAACGACTGACTGCCGACCTAGGAGGTCTCATGTGGACCCACACTCAAGACAGTGTGGGCTAGAGATGT
>VUQS01000290.1:0-15511 GCA_015108495.1 Heterochromis multidens | reverse complement strand
GGGGGGGGGGCATGGAGAATACAGATAATGTCAAGATAAGAAATAAATTGAGCAGAGAGTGAAGGCGAGAAAGGGAGGAAGAGCTTTGAGTTGTTTCTCTCACAAGTAAGAATCTGATTACTGTATTCTTAATGCGGCAGATCTCATTTCTCTCAGTACCTCACAAGGATATTAATAATCCTCCATGCATGCGTGTGGGAGTGTTAGATACTGGCTGATGCTGCAATATGAACCCTGCATTCAATTTTAAAAATTACACACATACTTACGAATTGTAGGAGAGCATAGACAGGTATGGGCTTTATTGTGTGTAAAAAGATTGTCCTGGAGGCCTAATTCAGTTGGTAAGCATTCGGTCTAGACGCTGCCTCACTCTGCTGTAGCTCACTTCTCTGTGAAGCAAACGCCGTATTAACACTTTATGGCTGTAAGCTCAGCAGCGGCTTGGATTTGTGCATACTTGCTAATTTTTTAGGCTTCTAGTGACCAAACAGTTTCTTTCTATTTCTCTGCAGAAGGCGTCTCATTGCTGCAGGGAACATTAAGTCAATTTAAGCAACAGTGATTTATGGCCCTGAATTGAAAGTGTCGTATCGCTGCATGATTAATCCGGCCCTGCCAGACGTTACATTTCGCATTTCTGCAGGGAATGAGATCTCCCTCTGGTATTCATAAGGTGCTTTATTAGACTGTGTTAAAGGATTATTTCTCTTCCCAACAGTTCTGGTCATATTTTGCCACTTGTAGTGCTAAAAAACACACATATGTCGCCCTTTGTTCTACTGTGTGTTATTTCTTAGTTTGCACTGTATTTGCACATCACTGGTTTTCCTTCCCCAAAGTGGGCGCACATTAGCATAATTGGTCCACATGTGGTTAAAGCAGTGAGTCCATGTTACCTTACTTAACAAGTCCCTGTGTATTATTTATATTACATTATTTTATACATGCGTTATCTTTTGGTGGAAATACCTCGGGGGTGGGTTCCAAATTATTTTGTATGCAGATAAAACCCTTTATCTTATTTTATTTTTGCTTTAAAGCCAAAAGACTTAAAGCAGAGTCTCCGTTATGCACACACACAGACACACTCTGCTCCTCAGGTCAGAGTGCATGC
This sequence comes from Heterochromis multidens, assembly GCA_015108495.1. NCBI lineage: Eukaryota > Metazoa > Chordata > Actinopteri > Cichliformes > Cichlidae > Heterochromis > Heterochromis multidens. The sequence goes on along the minus strand of VUQS01000290.1, from coordinate 14,394 downwards.
TGGGAATATGGATTAACCTGTCACAAACAACCCACACGTCAGCACTATCTTCCTCTGCCACGGGCAAATAGCGCTGAGAAGAGGCGACTGTCAGACAAAGAACACGCTTTCCAGATGTGCGCGTAAGCACTCATCAATGCAAAGCAGACTGATGTTTCTACGTGTGTGTTGTCACGCTTTATGGACACACACTCAGAGGAACTCATTACGTGCACTTGCCTGTTCATCTTGCTGCCTTCCTGTCCGTCCACACGTCTTCGTGTTGTTTGTACCCAAGCGTGCGAGTACACGTCTTTTTTTTTACACACGTATGCTACACTTTACTGTGTCTGTGCCATCCATCAGTGTGCAGCTGCTGTTACTCCAGCCTGAGCCCTCTCTCTGTCTCTGCATTCATTCCTGAGGTCAAAGGCCATCAATGTGGGCTTCATGCCCAACTGCAAAAAGTTACTCTAACCCAGGGGTGGGCAATTAATTTTCCTAATGGGCCACATGAGAAACTGGGACTGTTGAACTCAATAAGCTGAACTCAGTTCTGCTCAATATTAATTTTATCTCTTTATAAGCTTTTTGGTGCTCTAACCTATTACATCTACTACCTGATCTACATTCATTGTTCCTTTATAAATCATGACCCAGCGGACTTGGCTCAAACTGCAAAGCTCACTGTTAACCTTCAAGTACGTAGTCCCTCATCTACTGATAACAGGCTTCTGTGTAACGAGCGAGTCAAGACAGAGAGAAAATGCACAACACAGGAACTAATGAAGCTGCTGACATGCCATGTAGTCTCTCTGACGAGTGCCTTTGTTCACCATTGATTTAAGCAGAATGTAAAACAAAGGCCAGAGGTAGTGAGACTGCAATCTATTATTAATGATGGGATCGACTTCCTCGAAACACTGAATAGACAAGTGGCACATGTTCATGTGTTTTCAGTGTGCAGGAAAGTTAAAAGACAAATGTGTATTCTGCAGGTGCTCAGGTGATATGCTTCCTGCAGAGCCTTAGCAAGCACTGAATTTGACTTTAAAAGAATTTAAGCTCTTATTTTTCTTTTGAGAGGTCTGCAAGTTTGAGATAGTGCTTATAACTGAAACATGTCCTAGTGCTTAATCAGATATATATTATGTTTTAGTAATGTATGATTTATGTGGGCACAAACCCCCAAATGGAAGAAGGAACGTGTAAGTTTAAGGACATATGGCTCTAACATTAAAAGTACCAGCAATATCTTTGAGGTGACTTCTAAGATGTGCTGAAAATTTTTTGAACTTGGGACAAAATAAGTGGATAAAAGCAGTTGAGTCCCACTCAGTTGATTATTAAATCAGAGAAGCACCAGCTCTAAGGAAAAATAGTTTTTCGTGTCTGCTGCTTCTTCTGGAGCACAGATCAGGAGTGCTAGATATAACTCTGTTCTCAGGCAAGTGTTTCATTATAGTTTTTGCCACCTGCACCACTGAAGGCCGAAGAGGTGTTTGCATGTTTTCAACAAGTCAAATAAGGACTTTTCAAGGCAATGTTTTCTGACTCAGAACATAGAAAGGGATTCACTTGTGGCAGAGATAAAATGGCATACAAGGCTATATTAGCTATGTTTCTGCTGTGCAAATGGTATAAAATTTTCTTTGATTAGGTCTAAAAAAAAGTCTTAAATTTGATTCAAAAAAGTGTGCAGCAACCCTGAGTTTGTGCAGTCTGAGAACAGCAGAGTTGCACAGTGATGTAAAGGAATCAACGTGCTACACTTCGTGATGTGATTCCCTCTATGCGCCTCTTTTTTCACTTCCCTTACTCACTCCCAGCAGATTACTGCTCTTCCCCAAGCCTAGTTGTGCTCTGCGCCTCTTCCTGTGAAAAGGGGAGTTCTTCCTCCCCATTTCTCTCAAATATTGTAGCGTCTTTAGGCCTCAGTCAAACAAGCCTAGAGACTGCTCGACAAACAATTTGCCGTCTTACATACAAACCATGAGCGACCGCAGCAGTCTGCTAGGGACCAAAGCAATCACAAGGCGGGTTTTGGTGCAGCATTGTAAACCTCTTTACAACCAATTTCACACTAGCGATTAGCAAGCAACCACTTGCCAAACGGTTGCAGAACACACACTTTTCCCTAATGACTGGTGGTTACCATGGAGTCACTGACCAGTTTTCAGGTCTGTGTGACTCGGGCCTAGCAATCCATTTCACAGTGACTGCCAACAACCTTCAGCAACCACTCGCTAACCAGTTAAGGAATATACATTTTTCCCTAGTGACCAGTGATTGCCAAGTAGTTGCCAGGCAGTCTCTAGGTCTGTGTGACTGGGGCCTTACCTTAATAAAGTGTCATAGGCGGCTGTTGTTGTGAATGGGCGCTATATAAATAAATTTGAATTGAACTGAATGATAATGTAGATAAGCTATTAGGGAATTAATGCATTTACTTATAGATTAATATTACTGTTATTTAGTCTTTGAAATGTATTGAAAACAGACACGGATTAGATATCCATATAATAATAATTAATAATGTAACATAAGATATTACATTTTTGATTGTAAAACTGAGAAAAGCAGCAAGTCTTGGTACTTTAGTAATAGTAATAATTATAATACCTGATGATAAACTGCTGTAGCCAGTAAATAATGTGTTTCATTTCCTTTCCTGACTGGAGACATCACTTTGTCTCTGCCAGGATTATGGATAACCCAGTTGGTCACTACATCTGCTCCTCTTCAGCACAGATGAAATATAGAGAGGAAAAGGAAGAGAAGGAGTTATACAGGTGGGAGGGTGAAAAAAAAATCCCAGTAAGATTGAGGGATAGGAGAGGGACGCATCGAAAGAAGCTCATTAATCTGAGATACCTCAGCTGATTAGCCAGAAATATCCCAAAGAGGTTTCTTTGTCTACCTCAGTTTCACTAAGGGCCACAATTGGAGATGACAATTACAACAAGGTCTGGACATATACAGTTTTCTGATACGCTTCAATTTAAGGTAAAATCGCTCATACCCTTCTCAAGTGCGATACAGTCCTGAACCAGGGAACAAAAAAGCTCCTGTTGTGGGTGCAGACTGTACAGACTACAATAACAACCAGCTGAGCCAAAATTTATTGGGAATTTTAAAGTGAGAAGCAAGCTACATTAAAATTTGTGAAGGGCTGCGTTTGGCCCAGAGGCCATGATTGTGACACATCTGGTCTATCTGCTGACCAGCAAGCCCTAGATTTATCTTCCTTTCCCTCACACATAAAGCAAATGTTATATTTTACAACACTCCTCGCTCAGATGCCCTGTTTTCTATCCAGCACTCGCCTCTTTCCTTTCTTTCACACATTTTCCCTCTTTCTCTCTCACTCTCTTTGTCTCTTAGTCCATCTCCCTCATTCTGTCGTTCAGACCTAAAATAAGGACAGGTACCGGCAGAGGAAGCTGCCTCCTCCCCTGGAACCGAGTGAGGTCATACCTCTCCCACCCCGCTTCCCACACACAAACACACACATGCATAAATGTATATATACACGCACGCGTCTACAATGAGATGAGCAGGTATTTTAATGTCTCCTGCCTCGATGAGACCCTGCAGTGATCATGATGCCTCATTAAACAGCCGCTAATAATGAATGGGTATCATGTCTCACCAGGGAGTTGGGCTCAGTGTCTGCTCACACCCTCATTACATTACACTTGCTTTTTAGGCTGTAAGTGGCTTTAGGATGACCTAAAGTGACTCATCAAGTAACAACTAAAGAGAGGATAAATGATCCGACTGCTGCTGGGACTTTTTTTTTTTTAATTACTCAAAAAAATCTTCTGGCATCCTTTGACTGTTTTGGAGATCTTTGGGTTTAAGCAGTGGAAAGGCTTAGTAATGGTAGTAATGCACAATTACGAAAGGTAACAAACCTGGTTTTTGGTATCTCTTGGTAGCTGCACACTAAAGCTCTCCAATGTGTAGCAAAAAATGTTGTATCAGTACTGAACTGCATTATATTACAGCCCAGCTGGGTTGGTACTCCAAGATAGCAAAAATGTTTGCTTTTTCTTCTCTTTCCCCTTACCCTACAGCTGCTCACAGTAAATGGTTCTGCTGGGGGTCTCTTCCTGTAAAAAGGGAGTTCTTCCTCCTCATTGTCACCAAGTGCCTACCAATGGGGGATCGTCTGACTTGAGGTTTTCTCTCTTATATTACAATATAAAGCACCATGAGGTGACTGTTGTTGTGATTTGGCAATATATGCTGAACAGAGTCAACAGTGTCACGTCACTGTTTGCAGGTTGTGAAATGCCAGTTTATTTCCAAATAATAAACTTTAGGAGCTTTTTCTCTTGTCTTATAGATAAAGAAATGTGAATATTGGTATGATTTTCCACTGCTGGGCCACAAATATAATGAATAAGTCATGTTTTCTCTGAAGAAAAAATACTTGGCGCTAATTAGAATCTTTTCATTTACAGTCTCTCTGTGTTGTTTTTATTGCACTATTGTTGCGCATTAATTGATTTACAGAGTGACTCATTATTAGTTCATTGCTTCCAAGGAAGGATGGGCAATAGATGACGAGTCAAAGTACATACTGTGACACTTTCAAACTGTCAAAAACGTGGTAAAGTTGTAAACTTTACGAGTTTTAGATCCTTTTACTGCTCTTTACAAGCTCAACCCAAGATGTGAAATCTGAATCCCAATGGAGAATATTTACAGCTTGCCATTTTCTAATGGAGTTAATAAATCAGTTGATTTAAAAATACATTACTTCAAAGGGTTTGTTGTGTACCTTTAAGTGTTTGTTTATTTGAGCTGATAAATATTATTGTGTGTTTATTAACTGGTCCATCCACCTCTCACCCTATGACAGCTGGGATAGGCTCCAGCTCAACCGATGGATGGATGGATAGATGGATGGATGGATGGAAGGAAGTAAACAAGCTTTGAGTCTTTATTTTAGACAGCCGTATATATTTACTCTCAACCATTGTTTACAACTGTCTCCCTATACACTCACACACACACACACACACTTTATTACAGGTCTAATGAAAGCGGTGACAGCTGGCCCTAAGAGGCAGCAGTGAGTGATCACAACACACACACACAGGAGATGAGAGTATGGATTAGCGTAGTTGTGCCGTGTGGAGAGGGATTTGTGTCTTCAGTCAACAATCAGTTTTCTTTTATTACTCTGCGGTGAGTTTGTCCTTATTAGAGTTTATTCCATTTATATTTTATTAGAATGTCAGAAAGAACTGAGAGGGCATTTGTCTCTGTGTCTTCCTGTGTTTGGTTCTTTCTTTCATCTAAAGCAGCACTTCTCATACTCTCCAAGACATCTCAATCATTCAAGGTGAAAAAGAAAACAAGTATTATAAAATTATATTTTGAGTTTCAAACTATTTGGCCTCACACATTCAGTAAACTGTCTCTCAAAACACAGGAGCCTAGAGCACCAAAGACACATTCGACGTTGTACCGCTTCCTCTTTGAATTCCTCAAAGACACACACACACATTATTAAACAGACAAGTCCTTATTACATCTCTTGCAAACTCTTAAACGCTCCCTGTCAGACCCTCCCACACACACAGCTAACTTGTTAGCTACTTGGCCCATGTAGAGAGCCAAAGTGCACAGAGTTGGTATTTCGGTTCTCAAGTATCCCTCAGAGTTGAGCTCTTTTTATTTTACTTGTTATTTATTCTTTGCTATTATCTTCTATTAGCAAGCTAAAAGATGGCAGGAGGATGTTCTGCTTTGTTTTTAGACACTTTGATTCTCCTACTGACATTTAACAAATGCTGCCTTACAGGCCCCAAAAGGTTGATTTGATCTCAGTAACAGTTTATTGTACAATTATTCATGGCTAAGTCATTCTGAAATTCAGGGACGATAGCAGTATAAATGTTTTACATAAATAATAAGAAACAGGGAAAGCAAAGTAAATGCAACAGATAAACATCATCCAGTACCATTAGCAAATGTCATCTTATGTGCTGATAGGCTCATAGCTGTCAACAAATTGACATCAGTGTTTGGCCAACATTGCAATTCATTAGTTTAAAGAGGGCCAATTAGGCTCATTTCCAGCTCCAAGTTTTTATTCTTAGACTCTACTTGAGTAGCTTTGCATAATTCAGAGTTCAAAATAATCCTTATTTATTTTACACATGAATAATTTACAGTATTTAAACGTGTGGTTTCTTAAAATGTGTTTGCTTCTTTATGGAATGGCATTATATTTATTTTAATTATTAAACATAAATAAAGGTCTTAAAGACCTCATAGTATTGCATTATCCTAATAGTGCACTTGTGGTTCCTAGTGTTTCTGAAAGCAGAATGGGAGGCAGAGCCTTCAGCCTGTGGAACCAGAGAACCAAAGTCTGGATTTGGGAGAGAGACACCCTCTCTACTTTTAAGATTAGGCTTCAAACTTTCCTTCTTGATAAAGGGCTGGATCAGCTGACTCTGAACCATCCTTTAGTCATGTTTCTATAGGCTTGAGCTGCTTTCTATTATGGACAAAGCACTTCTTCTCCACAGCAGATGGCTGCCCCTCCCTGAGCCTGGTTCTGCCAGAGGCCTACCTGTTAATAGGGAGTTTTTCCTTCCCACTGTCGCCAAGTGCTTGCTCACAGGGGGTCATCTGACTGTTGGAGTTGTCTCTCTAATATTGTAGGGTCTTTACATTACAATATAAAGCGCCTTGAGGTGGCTGTTGCTGTGAATTAACATTATATTAAAAAAAAATTATAGTATTGTATATAACTTCTAACTGTGTTAATGACAGAGTGACTCAATAGATTCATTAAAGGAGACCTATTACACTCATTTTCAGCTCCATATTTTTACTCTTAGACTGTTATAGTAGCTTTACATGATTCACAGTTTGATATAATCCTTATTTATCTTATAATGAACCTTGGCACAGTCCCTCAGTGCATCCTCTCCCTTTAAACCAACTTTCTTTTGATTGGCTGCCCCTCACAAACAGAAGGTTTGAACAGCAGGTCAGTGGAGCTTCTGTGCTCACAGCCAGAGCTGTGTACCTGAGGTGACCATATTAGGGATGTCCTCTCTCTTTGATGTCATACAGAGCCAAAGAGTACAAAAACACTATGCAGACTTCATTAAATTAATACACATGCATTTCTCATTTAGCAGAAAAGTGTGTGTTCATGTTAGACCCTCATAGAAAGAAGCTGAATGAGATGAACTGTTTTCAGGACCTTTAAGTTCAACAAGTTCCCTGTTATACGCCAAATGTTTCCTCCTCTACATAATCACACACTCCTACGTGCCATTCCATTCTGTACACACTTTAAACAAAGCAAAACAGTGACGTCAGTGGTGTCTCTCCATCATGACCACGTGCTGGGACCCAGGTGTTCATCCCCGTGGGCCCATTCAGTGTGCACGGATATAATCATTAGCATTGTCCAAGAGCAGTGGTGCCTGACCCCATCTAAACCATCACAGCCCAGCAGCAATAATGGGAATGCTAAATTGCATTTGTGTATGCAGTGGATTACCAAGCCAGAGGGCACAATGTCAGAGAGAAACAGACAATGGGGGGGGCAATTGAACACCTGCTTTTTATATTTGCCACGTGATTTGGGTTAACAGGGGATAAATGTGTCCAAGAAGTTAACAAGGCAGGGGAATGTGTAAAAAAAAATGAGTAAGGCTGTCTGTCACTCCTGCTCAGAGTTCAACTCCTGAGGAGAATGAATAGTCAGAGATGACACCAGAGGTGGATTGATTTTTCCAATTAGAAGCTTTAGTGGAGGAAACGAGACTTGCCGACACCGAGTGTCCTGCAGAAAGTGTATCAGCAGTCTCCTCTGTGCAATCAATAGCCCTGTGATGCCCACCCCGTTTACCCCCCCACCCCCACCTCGGTGTCCGAGTGGAGCTCAGAGAGGAAGGGAGTGGGGGAAGGAGTGGAGACAGAGAAAAGGAGGAGGGGTGGGAAAGCAGGGAGACGACCTGCATATTTGATGATTTGCCTCTGCATCGCCTGAAGACTCTTAGACACAGCCGTGTTTTAGAAGAGTTTTTCAGTCGAGCTGCCTTTCATGTGGTTTTTTGGGGGTGTTTTTGTCTTTTATCTTCCTGCTGCAGCAAAGTTACAGGCCCAAACTTTTTAGTGCACCGATAGATTTTTTTTACTCACTAACTTTGTGGTGGTGATGGAGCACTGGCAACTGACAAACCACACACAAGTGTGTGTGTGTGTGTGTGTGTGTGTGTGTAAACAGTGACGTGTTCCCTGCCTCTTACCTGTGGGTTTCATGTAATAAGCATCTATGTCAGCCATGTCCGTGTGCAGAGCACAGTCCAGATAGTTCTGGATAACTTTCCTGCTGTAGTAGTAGCGCGCACTCATGAGAATGAGGGGTGCACAGCAGGTCAGCGTGACGGATTTGGTCATGTAAAAGCACATTACTATGGAGAAATGAAAGAAAAATAAACAAAACCTGTCAGAAGAGAAAATCACATGTTTGAATTTTGGCGGAAATTGACCCTCACAGACAGACAGAAAAAAAAAACACAACAAGACATCTGTAAGCATCAATAAGTGGAACAGTTGAATCAAATATTTAGATTACTTTTCACACAAACCCGCATTCATCTGACTGTGGAGTAAGGCACATTAGTGTAGCTCCAGGGGCACAAAAATTAACAGGACAGTACTGTTTGCATTTCTACCTGAAGAGAGCATGTTAGTGCTGAATTCATCAAACCAGTGCAGTTCATGTTGGAGTTATTAGTAAGATGTAACGCTGGGGGGCGCAAAGGGAAACAGAAACAAGCAGGATGGATGCTGCGAGTAGCATGTTGCGTGCCATGCAGTAACCTAATTGTTACTTTGTTCACTCATCTGCACCCCAGCTGGTGTGAAACAAAAGCGCTGAAATGCAGAAGGCAATGAGTTCCCACTCAGCTGTGCGGGTCTTTATATACTGAAAAAGAGGCTTGTAGTATTCGGAATAATTTTGGTTGAAAGGAATGATTATCATTGTTGTATCTTGCAGGAGCCAAATTATCCACAAAACAAATGATGAGGTTTTGTCTGTGAAGCAGCTTGTGCGATTTTAATGGGCGTAACGGCACCGGTCGTGATGCACGAGGCGTTTACCTAAACCGGCAACATCAACAAAAGCCAAACGAGATGTGGCGCATTGGCTGCTGCGCAGGGGCGGAGGTGGGGGTGAGGTGGGCAGCAGGGTGCGTGCGTGCTCGCGGAGCGGGGGATTTTCATGTGTGTTTGTCTGTATTTGGGGCCGCGCGGGGGAGTGCTTTTGGGTACGTGCGCGCACCCTTTGGGCCAATCCTCAAATTCATTCACTCATTCATTCAAGGCACCGGCATGTCATCACATCGGTTATACACATGCACCATGCCCCTGCCATGCCTTTTGTTGCATTTAGGAGCAACATGCCGGTGTGGCACCGTGTGGTGCTGCAACAGCTTTTTCAACTTAACTGTACATCGCCCACAGAGCCAGATACAAAGAAACATTAGATTTTTGTGGGATTTAAGACGTGTTTCTCAAAGGAATCGCTTCAGGGTGCAGACATCAAAAGAACGCGCAACAGCGACATTTACCTGCGCAAATATTTCACGTTAGAGATTACATTTAAGTTTTTCGTTGCATTAGAAAAGTTGGTCTGAAACACACAAGCTACATGATACACAGGAGTGAGGGTACTTACTTGTCAGAAGAACATATAAAAACTGGGTCTTGGGCTGCTGCCAGAGCCCCCTAAACGCTGTGTTGGGTATCCTCTCCATAATACCCTCGTAAAAGATGCGGCGCACCTCCTCTTGATCCCCGCGCTCAAACTCGCGGATAAAAACCACATCTTTCCTCACATCCTTGGCCTCGGCGGGGTTTAGAGGCGCGCTGGACGGAGGAGAGCTCCACAGGATCGACTCTTTTTTGGTCCCATGTATAGCATCATGTTCATCCGCAACAATTTTAGTCTCGCAAACCATTTTGGGAGACGAACAATGCATGCAACTGGCCGCAAGAAAAAAAGTGCAGTTCGGAAAAAAAAAAAGGGTAATAATGAGAGTGAAAAATGGATGATGCGTGAGATTTTCTTAAAAAACAGCGAAACGATGGAGGGGGTAAGACGAAGGGGGATGTTCTGCTGCAACCCTGAGCGTTTCCGAAGACCAAGACTTGCCGGTGTGATTCAAGCAGTATTTATAAGCGAGCAGGGCGGGTAGATTCGGGTTCATGAGGTTGGGGTGGTCCTCTGGCTGCACAGATTGGTAGAGGCAGTGCGCTGTTAGACGCTGATGGACGAGGGAGGAGGGAGACTCATTCGTTCCCTCCGCATCTGAACAGGCTTATGTGTGCCAGCGAAGTGTGTATTTTGAGAAAGTGGGCCCGCGAGGAGGGGTGCGATGGCGAGATTGCGTAGAGAGGCTGCTTCTGAGCAGTTTTGTCTTCATACTGTCTTACAATGAGGAGGATCCCCGATTTGGTGAGATACAGTGGCTATAAGAGATGCAGCACAAAGGCGCAAGGTAAAGCGGGGGCGATGCGTCAAACAAGAGGAAATCCTAGTAACAGAGCGACTGCAGATCAGAGAAAGATAGAGAAAAAAAATCTCTTACGGAATTTATGAATTTAAAGAGTGATTATAGTCACTTAAAAGTATCAAATCTTTGATAAAAATAATAGATTCTTAGCCAATCGGCGGGCATTACTGTTGTTGCGCACATAAAAGGCTACCGTGATAATGAAGGGATGGAAAAGGCCCTAAACTGATACGTATGCATCAATATCCTAATAGACTCGACAATAAAATCTCACTGTCGAGGTTGAAATCATCTGGTGGTCAGCCCAACGCCCGGGCAGCGGCTCACAGTGGGCTGTGTGCAGCCTCCTCTGCCGGTTGACTGACAGCTCTGCTGCACTGCAGTGATTCCTCCACAGCGTCTCTCCGCTTTGTCACCCTGCTCCTGTCATACATTACTCCCAACATGGAGATCATGTCTCGCCTTACTGCGCATTTGAAACCTGCCATTAACCGATTTGCCTGCGAGTCGTCGCGCACTAAGCGCCAGCGACGACACTGGCTTTACGCACGTCTGTGGCGGCGGTGATGATGATGATGATGATGATGGTGATGCTTGATCTGGTCCTTTGTTGTCCCTCAACGCTCCCTGTATCTGAACGAGGTTGTGATTGTCCAGGATCAACAAACAGCTTTATTTTGGCAGTTTCTGAACAATGATTAGGGACTAAAAAGCTTCACCAAAGAGGAGAAAACAAAACCCTAGTGAAAACATCTAATGATGTCATACAGATGGATGATGCTCTAAAACAATAGGATCCATTCCTATATTAGTATAAAACGTACAGCATTATTGCGCATTATCAAAATAAAGATTATCCTGCCAAGCCTTTCTAGGCGCTATAATCAATAAAACTAGAACCCCAGAGGACGTGTAAGATGTATTTTGGCTCTCAGATTGCAGTTCTTTGTGGAGCCACAGTCGCATACTTAAAGCAAACTAGTTTGAACTGGATCGTCAGCGGCAACCTGCTATTGATAAAGCTGCATCCACCCCCACTCCCTCCTCCTTAAGGTGTCCCTCCTCCTCCCACCCCGAGAGCAGCAGAGTACGAAGAGGAGGAGGAGGAGGAGGAGGAGGAGGAGGAGGACAGGTAGCTATCCTGCAGAGTCACAAAGTCTGCACGGCCCGGACATTTGCTCTGCAAACATGCGAGAGATGATTTTTCTTTGCACCAGCATCTCCTCTGCAGCGTATCTCACTCTGCCGGGTGGAGGATGCTCTGGGCATGCGCAGTGTTTCTTTTTGCTTGACTCCCCGGTAGTGCTGCCTTCAAGTGCTGTAGGCAACGGCAGAAGTTGTAAACACAAGCTCTATGGCACCATCACAGTTAAACAACACAACATAATAAAGATCTATATTTATGATATTTCCAAATGTTCATTTCAGTTTTAACATTTAACTGCAGTGCAGCATCAGTGAGTGTCTCAGTCCGTGGATAATAAAACATCCTCTGAAACGTTTGTCCATTTTACAGCCTGCTTTCTATTTTTTCAAACATCTCCAGATAAAAAAACAAGAAATTAGAAAAGGCCCATTTCAGTAGTAAAGGTTGTAACTTGTATGCACAGTCCTGTAATGAGAGCAGCAGGTGTTTGCTTTTGGGGGTTCTAATAAGTTCTAATAATGCTTTCAGGACAAAGTTTTAATTGAATGTTCAAAGAAGACTTGAAGGATATTTATCATTTTTAAATATCATATCCCATGAGGTTAAAAGTTTAACTGAGACATCATGTTTTGACTGCAACAAATGAAAACATTGATGAGGTGCAGGTTATAAAATGTTCTTTTATGAAACATTTCCAAAATGTTACATTTTCAGGATTTTTTTGAGGCCTAAGATTACTGAATGTTTTTGCTCCCCTCACTCGTGAACAAGACCCCGAGATACTTAAACTCCTGCACTTGGGGCAGCGACTCGTCCCTGACCCGGAGTGGGCACTCCACCCTTTTCCGGCTGAGGACCATGGCCTCAGACTTGGAGGTGCTAATTCTCATTCGTCTCATCCGAATCTGGGATAAAGGATAAAATGCTAGGGATAAAGTGAGATAGAGACAGATGATCCACTGTGGTCACCCCTAAAGGAAGCAGCCTAAAGAAGAAGAAGAAGATGATGATGATGATAATGAAGATGTGCATTGAATATAGAATATATGAAAGTTTTCCTTTTTGAATGAAATTATAAAAAATGAGCTTTTTCAGATGCACTAGTGGATGATCATGATGATCACTCTTTACTACAAAGAGCTCAGTGTTTGTTGTCTATTTGAGTTTTTCTAATTTAAAATTTTCCTAAAAGGTTTTAGGCAGACATTTAGTCCTCAAAGTACTGTCAGCTACAAGAGGAAATAGGAGTCTTGTAACAGATGCCTGATCCCAACAAAGTTCCGACCTCAACATCGTGGAGTCATCATGGACACACCGATATGGACTAAATTGACTGAAGAACTGCAAGTTCTCTGAGATGCTTGAAACCCTGTGTCAAACAGTAGCAGGGAGAACTGCAGCCAGATACCAATGTGTGAAGTTTGTTTCCTCTTAATGTTTGTTACAGGTTGACTGATAAATATGTATGTGTCCTGGCATTAGTTTTTACAGCATCAAGATCTTTCTTTTAGTTTTTACGTTTGAACACAAAGCCGACACAGAGAAAATTTTAAAACCAATTCAGAGACTTTAAAAGTACAAATCTGACTGCTCATTAGTGCTTTAACATCACTCTAGATTCTTTGCTAACTTTGTCTTAATATGCTGTCTGTGCAGATGTTTGCAAAGGGACAAAGTTGCGTTAGCAGTATAATGCAGTTGTTTTTATCCTGGATGCAGTTTGCACTTTACCATGGTGCTCTTGCCCTTTCGTACAATAAAAATAAACAATGTCCACATGTCTAAAAGTGTTAGACCTCTCCACGATTTTCCTTCTCTCTGCACACAAACTAACATCACCTGATTGTGGTTCAAGTGTGCAGGAAGAAAAAGGTGTGTTTGATGTGTTTTATGTATGTTTGATGATGTGCCCATCATGCAGATAATATGCAGACCTTTGTAATGCAATTAACAACATAAGCCAGTAACTGTAATGGAATAAATGAATTTAGTACAGTAAAGTGTTACATTACAGTGTTACTGAAAAATGTAATGTGATTACAGTAACCCTTTACTTTGGAATGTGTTACACCCAACACTGCAAAAAAATATTTACTGTTGTATGTGTCTAAAACTTCATAGTCATAGTCTTAAGCAGTGTAACAGTAACGCACACTAAATGTTTCAGTGCAAACAACCTGACAGCTGCCTTAGCCAGTGATTAGATTTTATTCAGAGCCAGTAATACATCTGCCAGTGACTGCTTACTCTGATGTTACATTGATTCAATTCAATTCAATTCAATTTTATTTATATAGCGCCAAATCACAACAAAAGTCGCCTCAAGGCGCTTTATATCGTAAGGTAAAGACCCTACAGTAATACAGAGAAAAACCCCAACAATCAAACGACCCACTATGAGCAAGCACTTGGCAACAGTGGGAAGGAAAAACTCCCTTTTTAACAGGAAGAAACCTCCGGCGGAACCAGGCTCAGGGAGGGGCAGCCATCCGCCGCGACCGGATGGGGGTGAAGGGAGAAAGACATGCTGTGGAAGAGAGCCAGAGATTAATAATAGCTCATTAAATGCAGAGAGGTGTAAAAACACATGGTGAGTGAACAGAGGTGAGAGAAAGAGAAACGCTCAGTGTATCATGGGAAACCCCCAGCAGCCTAAGCCTATTGCAGCGTAACTAAGGGAGGATTCAGGGTCACCTGATCCAG